>CM067505.1:14052703-14315203 GCA_034509495.1 Acestrorhynchus altus | reverse complement strand
CCAACCATCTCCATGTCCACCTTCACTACCTCTATAAACTGCTAGATACATACACTATGTTTAAATGCAATCACAAGCATAAGCTTACTGCTATATTAAGTGCTCTTCAAGGAGAGTTAGTCTGGAGTTAGTGTTTGAAGACAGTGAATGACTCAGCAATTAGGTCATCCATTGGAAGACCAGCAATGAAGGAGCTGCAGTAGTCAAGCCCTGAGAGGTTTTATACTGAATTCCATCTCTAGAGTGAAAGGCTTGAACCCTCTGGATGTTTTAGTGGAGAAATGTGAGTGATCAAATTAGGCTTGAGTCAAGAATATCTAGCAGCTGTAGCGACCAGAATGTTCATGAATTAATTGCAAGATTGTGGTGAGGACCTGTAGTTTTATGGTTGAACAGTTGGTGCACTGCTATGATGAGATGTGGACCATCCCTGGAGGATTTTTAACTGACTGTATCAAAGGCTGCAGAAAGACTAAAAAGCATCAAGACTAGTTCATATTTGTCTGATCTTTTGTGGAGATTCTAGGTAACTATAGGGGTAGTTTCTGGAGAATGTGTGTGTTTAAAGGCAGACTGATTGGAATCCTGAAGGCTGTTCAAACTGAGAAAAAGGGACATTTGATTGTAGACAGCTCATGTCTACAGAGACACTGATCTGCAGTTGTTGATGTCTGAGCTGTCTTTTTTTGGCTTTGTGAAGATGTGAAAAAAGAGTGGGGAACAAGAGGGCAGGAGCGATGTGGCCAAAACATCGCATCCTGATATATTCTAGCTGAATGGCGCTATACAATATATGATACGATATATTATGTGAAAATGACAATGTGAGAAAATTAGGAGATCCAATGAAATCCTTCCTCTGTCTTTTTTGCTTTATTAAAACATATTGAAAATCATTGTCAATTTCTTTTTTATGCACACTGTCATAGTTTGTATGAGAGCGTGAATGGGGCAGAGGGGAGCATTGTAGAGGAGGAGAGCAGGGGGCGGAGCAGAATGAAGGAGAAATAAAAGGTTTCTGCAAGACTGAACCTTAAAATGATTTTTAAAATAAACCCTGATATAAACGATATTGTCTCAGCTCATATCTTATTCTGTTTATATCCCGATAACAATATAAATACTGATATATCACCCAGCCCTACGTAAAATCCTATCTCCACAATCATTTGTGTAGGTTGGGAAAGGCAGGGAGCACTGCTGAGTGATCCATGTCATACTTAGAGCCAGGAAGTTGTGTGATGGAATAGATGGAAGATCAAAAGTCTTTACTTTTAAGGTTACTGGTATTGTGGTTTCTATCTGTTTCTTTGAGTGCTGTTAAAGATGTAAGCAGATATTCAAATGCACATGTCGGAGGCAAATGATGCTGATCAGAGTCTGACCGACATCTGAAGAAGATTCACTTCAAGACGTCCAGCTAAGCACTACACACGTGCATGTCTATAGTGGATGCATGCTTCATTTATCTGACCTTGAAGACGCAGTTCACACTTCAGCTAAATTGAAAGGTGAAATTCTGGAAAACACGAAAAGAAAGTTTTTTTTTAATATACACATGTGAATCAGCTAAAATAAAACATGAAATCTCTTTCTCTTGAAATAACTAATGAGAACCAGGCCCTAGGTTAACCAACTAATAGCTTTTAAAAGGCTCTAGTTAAAAGTAGATTGACAAAAATACATTCTAAAATGTTGCTTCTCAACCCCAAAACGGTCTATTTTCTGGCTCACAACCCAACTTTTAACAAATTGCAGTATAAATGTGAACCATCCCTGAGGACCAGATTGAGACCCACTGTGTTAAAACTAAATGAAAACATGACTCAAGATTTTTCCCCAGGTGAGGGTGGGGTGGCGGGGGGGCATCTTGCTTTATATACTGAGGGAACACATCTCTTTTTAATATTTTTGGGCTATTACACTTTATTACACGTTTCTCCATAACTGTATGCATGTTTAATGTTTCACCATCATCTACATGTTCAACTCATAATCAGAGGAATTGGCTATAAGTGCATTGTACAAAAGAGGTGCCCCTGTTTCCTCTTGTAACATGAAAGTTTGAAAGGCTCAGATGGAGGTGCCCTTAGCAGAAGGATTTTTGCTCTCCTAGACATGGTGGCCATCTTATGTGAGTCAGTAATGATTGTGTATTTGGCTCAGCTCCACTCTGACAGCCTCACTTTACATATTACATTTTTATCCCTTCATCCAGCGCTGTCAATCCGTCCCCTCAGTATAAATTTATAACTGCCCCCACCCCTCTGTCTCTTTCCTTCCTCTTCTCTTGTTCCCACCCCCCACTGCCTTTTTGCCCAGATGGCTGAACAATTTCCTGTCCAATCATAGAGCAGGACAGTGGTGGGGGAGGGCGCTTCTAGCCTCAATCTGGATTACAGCAGGACTGGATTAAAACCCAGCTGTGACTCGTGATGTAACCGCCACTAATAATAATCCCTCCCCTCTCTTGCTCTCTCTCTTGTTCATGCAGTCCATGCCTCTCCTTTCTCCCCTTGTTCCTTTTTCCCTAGACCATATCCCACTCTGTTTATATCACACTATAGATAGAAATATCAATATATCGCTGTGCCTTTCTTTACCATACCGAGACAAGCTGCACATACTCTAATCAGGAGTGAGAGAGAGAGAGAGAGAGAGAGAGAGAGAGAGAGAGAGAGAGAGAGTAAAAAATGTATTAATTTAGAACCATGTAGAAAAACATATTCTGAAATATCAGAAAGCATTATTTTATTTATATTGGTGCAAAAACAAACAAAATCTACATCTTGGGCTTACTTGAACGTTGGGTGGTCAGCATGTAAATAAGGGGAGCACTGGCATGTTTTTACACATCAAGCACTGATGAGTACAATTTCTGATGTTATAATTGGTTTTCTTTTGGTTTTTATTTTATAATTGCTTTCTGTGTGAATCCTAGACTGTGCAGCCCAAACAAACAAGCGATGAAATGTAACAAACATTTGTGTGGTGGGGAACTGAGGGCAAGAGTCCAGCAGAGTTTGCTGATTTCCCTGCTCCAACACACAAACTAAACCAGGCAATTAACTGCTGAGTTGAGTCAGGTGTGCTTGGTCAGAAAAAACACACACTCTGCAGGAATCCAGCCCTCCAGGACTGTAGATTCGAATGGAGGTAAACCGTTTCAGTTTGAACAGGCTGTTTGTTTTACCACTGCATGTGTGAATTTTCACTACAACTGGACAGATATTTGTAATGATTCACTGTGAAAAAACTACACTGAAAGTAAAAAGTCTTGTACGTAGTAGAGCCAACAGACAGGCAGGTTATAGACTCTGATCTCTATAGTCCCTTCTATATGTGAATGAAGCTTCCTTTCTTGATTTGATGAAGTTATGAGATCTGGCCTTTCCTAAGCAGTTTATATCTTGTGCATGTTTACAAAAATTTGAATTGGAAACATCCCTACATAACAGTGAGCATATCCATAAATTCTAGTCAGATCATAAATGCATGTATTAGTACAGCTCAAAAAAAAATATTTATATATATATTTATTATTATTTATTTCAAACAGTTTGGAGTAAACCTGTGGTAAATTCAGTATGTTGGATGTGATTTAGAAAGGCGCATCTGTTTATATAAGATCCCATAGTAGACAGTGCAAGTCAGAGCACAAACCAAGCCACGAAGTCTAAGGAATTGTCTGTAGACCTCAGAGAGAGGATTGTAGTGAGACCCAGATCTGGGGAAGGGTACAGAAACATCTCTATTGCATTGAAGATCCCAATGAGCACAGTGGCCTCCATCATCCATAAATGGAAGATTTGTGGAAGATGTCTGGAAGAAACCAGGCACTGCTCATTACCTAGACAATACCATTCCTCCAGTGAAGCATGGTGGTGGAAACATCATGCTGTGGGGATATTTTTCTGCTCTGATCTCAGACTGGGATGAAAGTTTATCCAGCATCCAGTTGTCTTCCAACAGGACAATGACCTGAAGCACACAGCCAAGATTACAAATGAGTGGCTTTGGGACAACTCTGTGAATGTCCTTGCGTGGCCCAGCCAGAGCCCAGACTTGAACCCGAACATCTCTGTAGAAGTCTAAAAATGGCTGTGCACCAATGCTCCCCATTCAATCTGATGGAGCTTGAGAGGATCTGCAATGAAGAATGGGATAAATGTCCCAAAAACAGGTGTGACAAGCTTGTAGAATCATACTCAACATGACTTGAGGCTGTAATAACTGCCAATGGTGCTTCAACAAAGTATTGAGCAAAGGCTGTGAACACTTATGTACATGTTTATTATTAATTTAATTTAAATTATTTTATTATATTTATTATTATTATTATTATTATTATTATTAATTATTATTGTTGTTTATTATTATTGTTGTTATTATTATTATTTATTAATTATTATTATTATTATTATTATTATTATTATTATTATTATTATTACTCGTTTCCCATTACAGATGGACATTTCTGCATTGCACTTCCTTTTCTGCTTGAGATACTGGATTTCTGTTTCTGTTTTCTTGGCTTTATTTATGAAAATACTTTCACAGTATTCCAGTTGTTTGGGCTGCACCGGTATAAACAGACCTTTCTTAAAAATCAATGTATCACATCACACAAGAATTTTAGGCTGACACTTCAATGAATTGTGTGTGAGTCAGTGACTCATTCCTTCCCCTGCTCTCAAGACAATCATTGAAGTGAAGCAATAAATCTTGATAGGGTTCCAGGAACCACAAAGTGAACATTAAACTTAGCATAGAAGGAAGAACAAGTGGGCACTGTAATATTTCCAAAATACATTCACTTGATTTAGAACACCTGGACAATTGCACATTTTGTGGCAACCGTGTACAAAATAAAGCACATATGAGACAGAAGCTCCAGGTAATGCTCACATCATCCATCAGAATGGAGAAAAATGAGTGTGGTGTGATTGTTGATGCCAGACAGGCTACTTTGAGTATTTCTGGAATTGCTGAATTCCTTGGATTTTCAGCACAACAGTCTCTAGTTTGCTCAGCACCAGTTGTCGGATTGGTGCAATAAAACAGTGGATTTCATTTCTGAAACATTTTCTGATTCATCTTGATTTCTGCTGCGGCACACAGATGATAGTGAGAAATTGGCGGGAACAGCATGAATCCATGACTTTAACCTGTGTCAGCAGTCCATGATGGTGTAACTGGTGTAATGGCATAGTACTGTATGTGACCATTAATTCATATCAGTTATTGCTTGAATGCTGCTGCCTTTGTTGAACCCTTTTAGGGCCACGATTTAACCATCTTCTAGGCTGTTCCTAGCTTTACGCTTTGCAATTAATTTACTCCAATTTAATTTCATCTAAAACTGTTCCGCTGGAATCAGCGGTTCCACGTTAAATGGCGTAGCACCCTGCCATCACACCTCACACTTGTAAATTCTCCATTCTCTGACTCAAGCTTATTCATCTTTGAAGCAGTGGCTGTTTATCTCTCTGTTCTGTATGAAATTTATGGTGGAAACAATAGCCATAAATATTTTGCTGGACTTCAAGGTAGTTTATATATGAAATAGCAGCACCAAAATCATTTGGACAGAGACTGAGATGAGTCATTTTTGACCAATGCAATATATATATATATATATATATATATATATATATATATATGTGTGTGTGTGTGTTTATACATTTATTGTGCATATGGAGCCATTTGATCTCTGCATGTCAGTGTTATCCAGTCCTGGAGTTCTGGATTCCTGCTCAAGTACAACTGATTCAACTTACTGCTTAACTGGTAGCTGAATGTGGGTGTGTCAGAGCTGGGAAGTTAGCAAACTGTACTGGACCCTAGCCTTCAGTTCCCCACTACTGATATAAATGTAAATGATCTGATTTTTTTTGTTTGTTTGTTTAGATGATGATCATGATGGGGGTAATTGGAGTCATCCTGATGGGCATTGTTTTCAGTGAGTAAACTTCCCTACATGACAGTGAACAAACTGTATGTCATATTTCATAGTCAGATAATAAAATGCAAGTACTAGTTCCAAAAATGATGATGTTGTGGAAATATCTTTTACAAGTTTAATTCAAAAAGGTATATTCATTATACGTACAGTGAACTATTTCAATTATTTGTGTATTTCTGATCCATATAGCATATAGCTGATAATCAGATATCCAGTTCCTCAGATGTGCTGAACAAAACTGTTTGCACTGTTTGATAAGTCATTCACTCGAAACTTGAAATTAAATTATGGATCAACATCTGGATCTATAAGTCATACTGTTTCAAAAGTAAACAATGAAAAAGGCTTGAAATATTTAACTTTATGTTGAATGAATATAATATATTCAGTTTGGCTTTTTGAATTAAATGAGGAAAAGAAAAACTTTCATGATGTCATTTTTTGAGCTGCACTAGTACATACTTTGGCAAGCATCTTGTCAAGTTTGAGCACTCCTGGTCCTCATGTACAGCAACATTTCAAGCTTTTTTGCTTTACTTTTGATCAGTATAGCTTACAGGTCATAAAAAAATTAAGTCCAGATTTACAGTTGCCTTTACGTTTGCAGCATTTAGCAGATGCTCTCATCCAGAATGACTTACAAAAGTGCTTTGCTGTTCACTCAGAAATCCTTAGCAAAAAAATCCTTAGTAAAATTTTAAACATTTAAGGAGTTAAATATTCTTGAAAGTGATGGATCTTCAGTCTGCGTTTGAAGACAGCGAACGACTGTCCAGACCCCCAGGGGAAGTCTGTATGCTTGTCTTCCTTGAGATTTGAGGGTGGTGGGTCAATCCAAGCTGTACTTGATGCTCGCAGGGCTCTTGATACAGCTTGATTTTTGACCACTGCCAACATGTACGGAGGGGCTGGTCAAATCTGAGGCAGGCAGCTACAGGAAGCTTCTCATAAACTTCTCAATTTTGAGATTCTCAAATTAGAATTATTATCAGAATATGTCATTTCACGTTTGAACAATTTACTAATCAGACAGTATCAACATTTTTATAAAAGGCTTGAAATGTCATTTCATTTCATGAAAAACTTGATTTTCTTATTTTAGCTCCATTAGAATACATACAGAACAGCAAACCATTTGATGAAGTGTCTCTTAGCAACTCACACCTTGATCAGATGCTTTTGATTGCTATTATCAAGCTTCTGGCAGAATTCTGGCTGGATGTGTGACAGTCTTCTAGGTAGAGATCTGTTCAATTTCCTGGCACAAACATAAAGGTCTGCATATTTGTGATAGAGATGAGATCAATGGCTGCTTTATTCACTTCATAAACCACTTGACTTAACTGGGGGGTCTTTGTCCATTGTGAAGCCCAACTGTGTTCAAGTTCCCAACCATCTACCTCATGATTTGAGGTTGAGCTAAAAAGTTCTTTATTATTCTATTCACTTTGGCAGAGCATGTTGCTGCCACTAACCGTAGTTAACACTTACATTAAAGTCTTCTTGGACTTAAATGACTCCCTTTTATTCCGTAAATGATCATTTACCGTACACCTTTCCACCAGAAGCTTGAAGTGTCAGTTTTGGAGAAAGGGCTTTTTTTTTCGTGGACAGACTCTCAGTCAGTGATCATGTAAAATTTGCTTGACAGCAGCAGTTTTTCAACAACTTGCAGTTCATAGCAGGCCTGTGTCGTGGTGGTTCCTGTGCTGTTTATGACCATATAGAACAATTTTCTCTCAGCAGAGGTTGATAGTTTGGGACTAGCAGTGTTGTAAAAATATACACCCAGTTAATATGGCAGCTCAGTTGGTATTTTATTCAAACAGTTTTTAGCATAGCTTTTTTATGTCTCCGTGAAAATGATGTGACCTGATGCTTTAATTAAATTAAAGCAATGAACTAATTTAAGAACATTTTCTGACTTTACTCAAATTCATTTATGACGGTGGTCCAATTATTGTTTTGTTTCTAACAAAGTCTGTCGTCATCTTTTCTCCACAGTGTATTTCTACTACTGACTTGGCCTCTCTGTATACAAGGACATGAGCTATTCTGCCAAGGGTGCAGATGCTTTGTGTGATTTCCACTATGCCTTGTCCTCACCTCAGCCCTTCTCCCAACTGATGCCTTTCATCTGAATCCGCAGCACGTGTGTAGCCGTCAGCGCAGTGCCTCTTTCACACTTCCTCTTTTCAACGTGGCCGTATTCCTTCATACCTGTATCTGAGTGCTTCTCTGTCCCAGTGTCTGACCTCTTGTGGCCATTTATCCTGCTGTTGTAGCTTTGTTACTGAATTGTCTGTGTTTTCATACTGCTTAAGGGGGCTAAAGTAAGTGATCCAGGTACGTCTCAATTGTCCTTACTGGACAGTTTTAGAAATTAAACCTAATTCATGACAAAAACAGGAAAAACTCAGATTAGAAGCAAGGAGATAAGAAATGTAGATTGATTGGTAGAATACTATGTGGATGTGGGACTTAAAGGTTATAAGTAAGGAAGTAACAACAATCAGTGACCGTTTTAATTCTCTTAGAAGTTATGATCTAATAGACCAGTAGAAGAAGGAGTATTACAGATACTTAACATAAACAAATTACATTTCCGTTCCACACACTGTTACCTGTGTGGTCCATTCCCATGTTATGTATGCCTTTCACCATTTTTCTTGAATTTCATGAATTTCCAGCATGGGATTACTCTGCAGAGGTGATATTCCTATAATTATTATTATAGAGTAACATGACTGTCTATGGCTCTGTCTATGACTTTGCTTCTCAGTGGACAGTGGTGGTAGATGGGAGACGTATGTTCCAAATGCAGCATGAAAAATGGCTTCATTTGTGAACAATGACCCTGAGCTATGCAGAGGACTTTGAGAACAATGTTAAATGCATAAAAAGTCATTTAAACGTTACATGTTCATAAACAGAGTACAAGAGGATTTCAACTAATGGGAGTCACCAAGATTTAATTTAAGACTTACAGAACATTTACTTAAGATAATTTATGTTTTACATATGAATCTAGAAATGAATATTACAGTATGGTAGTACAGTAAGGCTTTGCTGGTGCCAGTTACGGTTACATAAATAGATTTACCTTAAATGGTTGGGGAAAAAATAACATCACAGCCTTCATGAATCTGTAAAAGGTTGTGTTAATTACTGGAAATAGTACATTTGGACTCTCCAAGGTTTCGGTCTGTAGGGTCAATGGATACAAGTTGTGTACAGTTGTAGCAATTTCAATACACCACAATGTTTTTGTTCAAAACTGATTTTTTTAAATTTCAGTGATCACAAATATCTAAATTTTGAAGAAAGTAAAAAGCTTTAGCACATGAAAAAATCATTTGAGTTGGGTAGTCCTGTGTTCTAGGCAATAGAATGTTATTTCCCCTCAAGGATTTAAATTATTTTATTTAGCAAATACCCAAAACAAGCAGAACAGCACTATGCTGCCCCCGGAATTTTGCATCATAGAATTATTCAGGTGGCAAATCCTATGCAGGCCGATGAATGTAATTTTACCTAATACCAAAACATTTAGTGGCAAAGAGTCAGGGATTTTCTGTGGTATGTTTGGTCTTTAACAGCATGTCATTTGCCCACCTTGTGCTGATTCTAATAAAGTGATGAAAATGTGCTAGATTGTTGTCTTGTTTCATTTTTTGTTTACAGTTCATTAAGAATTACTATTGTATTTGAATTCTGTTTCACCATCAGTTTTGCTCAGATATACACTCATTGACAAAAAAAAAGAAGTTGGAATTGAATGATATTTTAAATGTATGACATGATTATGATCTATGTAAGTGATTACAATATTATTACATATGATTACAAAGTTCATATGTTTATTGTGGAAAACTGAACAGTTAAAAGAAGATTCTAGTAACCTGTTGAGACACTTTAAGTCTAGACACAAGATGAGATATGGACATGGTGGCACATAGGTTCTGTATGGAATCCTGCAGCACATTTGCCCGTAGATGTTGGAGCTGGGGCTGTAGATCCTGTACACTTGCAGGCTGCTGAAACTGGCTTTCCAGCTTGTCCCAAAAAGAAAGATATAAGAATATATATACAGTCTATCCCGAAAGTGTTCACAGCGCTTCACTCTTTGCACATCTTATGTTACAGCCTAATTTCAAAATGGATTCAATTCATTTTTCCCCTCAGAATTCTACATATAATACCCCACAATGACAAAGTGAGAAATGTTTGTTTGAAATCTTTGCACATTTATTAAAAATAAAACAAAAATATGGAGATATATATTCACAGACTCCTCAATATTTTGTTGAAGCATCTTAGGCAGCAATTACAGCCTCATGTATGATTTTGGGATTTTTCTCCCATTGTTCTTTGCAGATCCTCTCAAGCTCCATCAAGTGGATGAGGAGTTGTACTGAAGCCACTCATTTGTTATCTTGGCTGTGTGCTGAGGGTCGTTGTCATGTTTAAAGATAAACTTTTTCACAGGTTGTCATCAAGGATGTCTCTGTACTTCACTGCAGTCATCTTTCCCCTCGACCCTGACTAGTCTCCCAGTTCCTGCTGCAGAAAGACATCCTCACAACATGATGCTGCAACAACCATGCATCACTGGAGGAATGACATTGGTTAGTAGATGAGCAGTGCCTGGTTTCGTCCAGATCTGATGCTTGGCATTCAGTCCAAAAAGTTCAGTCTTCTTTCTGATGGTCCGAGAATCCTTTTGGCAAACTCCAGATGGGCTGTCGTGTGCTTTTCATTGAGGAATGGCTTTTGTCTGCTCACTTTACCATACATGCCTGATTGGTGGAGTGCTACAGAAATGATTGTCCTTCTGGAAGGTTCTCCTCTCTTCACAGAACAACATTGGAGCTCTGTCAGAGTGACCATTGGGTTCTTGGCCACCTCCCAGACCAAGGCCCTTCTACCATGATCACCCAGTATGGCCAGGCGGTGGTTCCAAACTTCCAAACTTCTAGCATTTATGGATGATGGAGGCCACTGTGCTCATGTGGAACCTTCAATGCAGCAGATATTTTTCTGTACCCTTCCCCAGATCTGTGTCTCAATACAATCCTGTCTCTGAGGTCAACAGACTTCATGGCTTGGTTTGTGCTTTACATGCACGGTCTAATATGGGGTCTCACATAAACAGGTGTGTGTCTTTCTAAATCATGTCCAATCAACTGAATTTACCACATTTGTCCAATCAGGCTGTAGAAACATCTGATTGATGGTCAGTGGAAACAAGCTGCACCTGAGCTCAATTTTGAGTGTCATGGCAAAGGCTGTGAATACTTACGCACATTATATTTCTGTGTTTTTATTTTTAATAAATTTACAAATATTTCTAACAAACTTTTCCCTTTGTGGGGTATTGTGTGTGAAATTTCGAGCGGGGGAATAATTTGATCCAATTTGGAATAAAGCACAACATAAAATGTGCAAAAGTGAAGTGCTATTTTGCAGTGTTGTAGGTGTTTTGAATATGGTCAAAGGGAGTGGGGTGAGTCCTATGTGTAACCCCAGCTCTTAGGTGCAGGGTTTTGTAATCTTCATGTATTATTTTGGTCTAAATCACTGGTAGAAACAATAAGCATAAAGAACATTGTGTTGCTGTTTGCTTTTCATGTATACATTCACCAAGCACTCTTAGAGACACTATTCTACTGGTGGGTACAGACCAGCACCTTCAATACAATCCTGGAATTCCTTTGTAAGAGTGACGTCCACATTGAAATGTTTGTGTCACATACTTTTGCATGTTTCTCAGCACTTTCATGCATATTTCAGCATATTCCTACATTTTGAATTGGATTGTTGGAAGTGGGAAGAACTCTGCCTTTCACTTTTAAAAGACTTGGACATTGTCATCGCCATGCTGAAAACAGCATGTTTATTCAATCAAATCAAGCAATGACCCAGAAATGTGCAAGGCAAATATTCCTCCACTACCTTGAACCGTTTACCCAAGGCCGATTGTGTTTATGGATTCATCAAATCTGACCCTTTGTTCTCTGTGTACCTCAGCAGAAATCGAGATTAATCAGACTAGGCTGTTTCTCCAGTTTTCAACTGCTCAGTTTGGCTGCGCATGTGCCTATGGCAGACTCAGCTTTTTGTTGTTTGGAAACAGAACTGGAACCTGATGTGGCCTTCTTCAGCCGCCTTGTACGTTCTTGTAAGTTTGCTTTTCACATTTACCAATATATTATTCTTATCATTAGTTACTCATATAGTTTGTAATTACAAAGCTATACACTGTAAAAAATAATGTTCAGAATTATACATTCAATAACTAGTTTTCATTTTTAAAATACTTAAATGTACCCTCAGTTCATAACAGACATGATTGATGTTTTGCTAGATGATGGAAGGCACTCAAATTAAAATGTTAATTAGACAATAACAATAAGACAAAAAACGTTTTGTTGTCACATGCATGTACTTAGTGCTATTTGTTCTTTCTTGTATAAATATTACATATGTGAAAATGCCCAATGTTTTTTTTAAGTTATAAGTCTGATTTTTGCCCCAGAATCAAAAACACCATTTTTCTATTTAATGTCAACCCCTAGAAAGCCATGTGGAATGACATTGTCAGTACTCATTTTTTAAATATCAATATCAAAAGATATAAAAAATGACAGCAGATAAAAAACTTGAATTTCCTGATATTTACATCTAAACTTGGAACATGGCACCTTTGTTGGCAGACTGAAGCAAATCATAGCAACTAACAACAATTAATGTTTTATCTGGTTGCATATCCCATGCTTTCAATGTTGGTTCACAAGATTTAGTGTTCATAGTTTAGAGAACACATCCACTGGATTGGAAATAAGGTTATTTTTTATCATATCATGTTACTGTATTTCACAATATACATCCACTGACAAAAACAAACAAAAACACCAAGATATAATTGCTGCAAAGCTTGGCATAAAGCTCTGTGTGAGGTGCATGTGAATGATTACAGGTGTGGTCTGATTACACTGGGTCTTGGCACAAGAGAGTATGAAAGGGCTTCCTTGTGAGACTGTCAGAGGCTATGTTTGGGTAGTATACCAGGTACGTAAACTATTGGTGGGAAATCGTTGATGGCTGGACATGCCTCTACGACGCACTCTTAAGACATTTTGACCAGTTGACAGACTTTGAAATGGGGCAAAAAATTGGACTGAGAGAAGCAGGATGGTTGATTGACACAATTCCCACCATCTAGGCAGTTCTCACCTTCATTTTCAATGGAACATTGCCATTTTCAAATATAAATCCAGGTTCTGTTTGGAAAAGTAAAGGAAAGTGTGGTATCATAAGCAGAAAGGGACAACTCAAATATATATATATATAAACATTTGCAACAGATGGAGTTTGGCCTCTGCCTTTAACCATACTAACCTTACTAATTAACTTAATAATTTCACAACAGAGAGCAATTAGTCTCCTGTATTTGAACGGAAGGCAGAATTGTGAAATAGAATCACTGCATCAAGTACAGAATAACTGTCTGCCACAACTGATGCAATTTGCATATTAAAAAATCCTGATAATTTTTTTTTAACCTCCTAAGACCTGAACTCTTGCAGGGCATTCATTTTGTATTTCTTGTTGCTATTTGGGCTAATTGGGTCCTGATTAGTGTAAAAACAATGAATTAGTTTTTTACATGAAGTAGTTTCTGAGAAAATGATGTCCACATATGAGGACTTTGTTTTATATGTCATATATATATCATAGAACACAGTGAAGTCGCAATTAGTGATGATGTGCAAAACATTTATTTTGTGGCAGCATTTTTTCCCCTTGGACTAACACATCTGGGTCATCCTGTCCTGAAAAGTCAGAGCTGTCATTGGCGTGCTGAGCCAAGAAGGTCCATTCAAAATTCAAGGAACTGCATGATGTTCTGCTGTGGCATGCCACATAGAGTCAGGTCTTTGTGTGGACGCCATACAGGTGGATGCCAGGTCCTAGGAGGTTAAATATCATGATACATTTTCACCATACTGCCCACCCCTAATGTCTATAATTCAGTGTTTCATATTATCACATTCAACCTAATATAGAATGAGAAACATGTCACATTTGATCTAATAATTAAGACAAGTCACTGAATTTTACAGTATCAATGCATTCTGTGCAAAGCAATTCTTCTATTGTCAATCCTAGGAAAGTGAAACTGCACTTTTCAAAACCATTATATTGTTCTGAATGTGAATTGCAGGTATGCTGGTCAATAACTTATATTTCATTTATTTTTCACTTTGATATATTTAATATATTTTTTCAACATCTATTACAAAAGGTCTAATACTAAAATGACAATACATGTGCTGTACATGATCTAGAAATGATTTATTAAAAATAAAAAAAATGTGAACACTAGCTAAATAAAACACAATGTGATTGAACATGATTATTTTATTAAGATAAAGTAACATCAAGAGACACAAGATCTCACATTAAACAGCGTCTAATGGTTACTGGTACAGATTAATATCTAAATCAAACATCTACAAAGTCAATGCTAGAGTAAAAGAGGAGACTATGCACTTCTGGCATACTGAAGTAGACTATGCAAAACAAAAACAAAAACAAAAAAAAAAGCATCAGGTCAGTACTTTCAGAAAAAAGAAAGCAGTTGCTTTATACACATCATTTTATCTAGGGACATACACGTTTACTGCTTAAAATGTTTCAAAGAACAAGGCATTAAAAACACGTCAACTAAAATAAACAACAGCATATCCCACAAGTGCGAGCTGCAAATTTAAAAAGACCACATTGGTTCAGAAGCAATGGTAAAGTAGGCTATCCCACATTCACAGTAATAGTTTGTGGACAATTTTAAGTTGGATTATTTTCAGTACAACAAATGCCATGGCCAATAACAAATGTTATTTGTTTATAGAACTAATGTTATAAACAAATACTATCTTCCAATCCTGTCACACCACCATCCAGTCTGAACTGGTCTTGTCAGATGCAAGTGAGGCTTGACCGAGCATTTTTCTGAACTGCTAGGCACACGATGATCACGTCCTAAAAATGCCAACAGCTTAACTCTACCAGATGGAGTATTGTGCTGAGAAAGGGTGAGCTGGTGGGAACATCGCTATGGCCATGTTGATCAAAATACTAATTAAGCAGGTTTTACTGGATCACTGACTGATTTCATTCATTCCTGACTGTGGTGTTTCATTGTCACTTCAATTGATTTGGGAAATTTTTTAAAACCTTGGGTCTCATTTATAAAACGATCTCAAACTTTAAACTGTGTTTAAATACATTCTCTGCATCTGAACACGAACAGAAAACCACAATAGAAATGATCCTGTGCTGTAATTCCTGAAGGGTATTGGCCCTGCTGTTTGTACAAAGCAGTTGTAAACGCGTATTCATCTAGACTTCAAAGTGAAATTTTATAAATTAGTACTTCATTCCAAGATCACATTTTTCCAAGAATGTTTTATAAATTAGACCCAAAAGCTTCTACTCATCAGGTCAGAGCTCAAATCATGCACGTTTTCACATTTCCTTACAACAACAAAATAAACTCTAAAACCACATGGACACTTTACCATGTTATGATAATTACAGTGACGATTCTAAAATCTGAAATGAATTAAACAAGTTTAAAAAAAATATCAGCTTAGAAACAATAAATGACAAAAAAACAAACAACAACAAAAACACACCAAGGTCATGTGCAATTTATTACTCAATCTAGTTTGTACAAAATCAGGAGGGGGCTGAGGGAGGGGTTACAACTCTTCAAACCCATCAGTCAATTCAGCAAACCAACTTTCAATATGCATCAGCTGATTTCACAAAGGTTTTTTACTGGAAAGCCATTTCCTTATTACAGAACATTATTCTCTGACCCTCACAATGCTGCACTACTTTTTCTGGCACCATTCTTTGCATGGCTACATCACCATTCATTAAACTTTAGATAGCACCTTCACAGAATGTTTGATTTGAAATCTTAAAAAAATCTCAAGGTATATACTGACTGAGAACTCATAAAGCAACAAAAAAAAAAGAGGTTACCTCCTTACTGATCAAAGATCAAATTAAGGGACCAGTCATGCGCTTTGATGGGTAGATACACGTTTATACTGAGATGTAAAAACTAGACAATAAAATATCTTTTTCTAAAAAAGTCCTGATTTCGTCCTATATAGAACAGAGTTCTGCTCCTGGACATGTACCTTCCTGAAGAATTTTAGCCAAAGTCCACACCAGAGTCTGGATGTTAAAATTTATTATCTAATAATAGATGCAGATGTTCATCTTTTTCTTTAACCGGTCAAAAACCAGAGCCTCACACAGTTTGGGTATATTTATAGTTCAAGCCAGTAAGACAGAGGAAAATAAAGACTGCTCCATCTATCACAGCGAGAGTAATATACATGATTTTGGCTGTCTCAACCCAATCCAGTGGATCGTTTGTTTCCTTTACGCAGCACTTTTACATGCTGCTGCTGTAAAGACGTTATAAACAGATGCAGGCTGCGGTAGGAAGGGATGAATGCAGGAACAGCAGCTTCTTACTTTTTCCTTTCCATTAATTTTTGCAGTTAGTAGCTCTTCGTTCTGAGGTTGACTTACTGGATTACTCCTTTTTACGCTCAATTTGTTTGGTCAGGCCTTCAGGAAGTCTGATCTCCAGAAGCAGGGTTGAAGATCACTGGTCTAGCTTCTGTCATCTGTTTTACTGTCTATTTGATTGTGGAAGCAGGCACCAAACTGAGTTTTGGCCATTAAAGCACCCACAAACAGTAAATATGGCGGCTACAGTTGTCTTGTTTGTAGATGTTCTGTATTGGATACATAAATGACAACACAAGCTTATAATGCAGTGATAACTAGTATGTACTACAAACAAACAAATCTTAGCATGAAATATCAAAACACCATTGACAGAGCTACAATTTTGGGCGCAGCAACGGAGCTAAACTGCTGTATATTTACATTTTGCTGTGTGGTGATGAAACCTCAGCTGGGCATTTCTGTTCACACATGACAGACAAAATGACCCATATTCTACTCCCATCACCCCCCAAACAATTCTCTAGTCAAAAGTTCAAACCGCCAGGCTAACTTTCACAGCAAGGATGTAACTGGTGTACTTTACAAAGCATTTGATCACATTGGTTAATACGAGTTTTAGACCGTTTTTTGAGTCACGGTCTTCCTTCTTTTCTTACCTGGTAGAACTGTGTTTTATAATGATGTTGAATGTACTCAGACTTGCTTATGGAAGGTGGCAAGCTAGTCATGCAACAGTTCAGGCAGAAATTTAGTCTCAGAATGGGCTGGAACATTTACACTTGAAAACATCCAGTTTAACTTTGGATTAACATTAAGCTAATGGAGCAGAATGTCCAAATACAAAACAGTCATAAAATACATGCAAAAGGCACAGGACTCAAGCCAGGAAGAAAAATAAAATACAAAAACAAACAAACAAACAAACAAACAAACAAACAAACAAAAAAAGAAAAAGAAAAAAAAAGAAGAAGAAAAGTCTGAAATGGTTATTGTCAAGATAACTGCCAGGATGAGAATCTGTTGTAATTTTCTTAAAAACTTGTTCAAAAATATTTTCTGTTTCACTCAACTGTTTACTTCGTTACTTCTTTTTTGGGGATTTACCTGCTGCCCTGGGGGAAGCACTTTTTCTGCTGTTACTCCCATTCCCTGTCACAATAACCTCTTGAACGTCTTCCACCTGGTTCTTACACTCATCATCTGCTATCATTGCAGCATCATTTTCACTGGCATTTTGGTCTTCAGCATGTGCCACTGTCTCTGCCTCCTCACTCTCAGATGAAGCAAATGTGTTACAGGGGCGTTTAGGAACAGACGCATCATTCACCTCAGTGTGCCCCTCTTCAGCTCCACTGACTAAAGCCAAACTTGCTTTACTGGGACGACCCCTCTTACGAGGTTGGCCACTGGGATTGAATACATTGCTGCTGCTGAGATCAGGGTCTTTGGTCACCTTTGGGATAATCTTGGCTTTTCCTGAACCTGATGGTCTTCCCCTTTTTCGAGGGGCTTCGTTGGTGCCTTGTGGTATCATTTTCACCTTGTTTAGAGAACCTGGTGGTCTTCCCCTCTTTCTAGGCATTTCAACTGCTCCCTGGATTACAATTTTTAGTCCAGAGCCTGACGGTCTGCCCCTCTTCCGAGGTGTTCCATTTGAGGCTTGCTGGACTGTTATTTTTCTTCCAGAACCTGGTGGACGCCCCCTTTTTCTAGGAGTCCCTCCTGTTGCCCTTTTTGCTGCTGTCTTCAGGTTTCCGTTGAGTGTATTATTTTGCGATGGTACTCTTGACATGCTTTCATATTTGCGTGGTCTGCCTCTTCCCCTTTTCTCCTTAGGGATCTCGACAAGTGGATGGATACGTGGCCTACCAAGAGGCTTAGAAATCCTGCGTTTCTTTTGTCGACTCAGCCTCAAAATTCTTTCTGCTTCTTCTTCTGGTGTAAGAGGGACCTTTCTTGGCCTTCCTCGCATTCTTATCTTCTTAGGACGACCACGCTTCTTAACTTTCGGCCTCAGCACTGTTTCAGGTGAAAAGAAATCCACTCTTTTTGATTTTCTGGCATTCTGCGTAATCTCCGTCACAGAGATATTCGTTTTCTTAACTGACCCTCGTGGCCTGCCCCTGCCACGTTTGGCAGGACTAGGATTTCCATTAGCCAGAGAGTTATCAGACCCATCCTGCAGCTCAACCTCCATCACAATTTTGTTTCAGGTGTATCTTGGGTAACTTCACCTGGGACCTTTACCCAAGCTTGCCGTTTCCGATCTCTAGATCCTATAAAACAAAACAAAACAAAAAAATGAAATGTGGATTTAGACTTTATTTTCTCAATTCAGACAACAGTTGTCAAAAAACAAAGTCTAGGTTACAACTTCCTAAACATGGCCCTATATTGCACATTTTAATTTTCATCTACATCAACCCACCTGAAAAAATCCCAGTAAATTGGCCAATTTGTTAGATGATCAGGTGTGAATAGAACTGTGTTTAAAATATAGATCCAAGTACTAAACCACATGGCACTACACGTATCATAACAATCATGGCTGTGATAACATTTATGCATGTAGTAACATACAGCATGGGTATGCAGTGGGGAAACTGTATTTAACACTTCTACGGCATGGTGCCGGCCTCGCTTCATTGATGACTCCTATACCTGGCAGAATCCGAAACTCATTTTTTCCTCTCAGAATTGTTAAGCATAACCGAAAACTATCAGCTACCAAACCTGGACACAACTGGGTCTTCCAGAAGTACAGTGAGCCCAAACACACCTCAATGCAAATTTTATTTAATACCAATTCCTCAATAGGAGCCTGTTTACTGCTGCATTTTCAGAGCCGTTCCTTAGAAATCACAGTAAAATAACACAAAGTTATATAACATGTCATGTTTAGATACATTCCCTTTATAAAACACGAGCAAACAAACCTTAGAGAGACAAGACTTAGTGAAAACTTTACTGGACTCTAAACATAACTTTTAGAAACCATGATTCATAATTACGATAATCAGGACAGAATTCAGGGAGAAACACTGATACTGTCAGATTCATTCATTTTAAAGCAGATCATTTACAAAGAAGTGAAACATTTCTGACACAGAGAGAAAGAAAAAAAGAGAGAGAGAGAGAGAGAGAGAGAGAGAGAGCAAGAAAAGGGAGACAGAGAGAGACAGTCAGAAAGAGACAGAAGGGACAGAGAGAGAGGGAGATAATTCACCCCCCATTCAGTGACCTGTCTGATGACCACAAACTGCCCCTGCTGTTAGGAGAGCAGAGAGACAGCAGTGCTCCAGCAGCACAATATATCTCAGCCTGCCACAACATGAGGGACAGTGAGTGACACACACACACACACACACACACACACACAGACAGACAGACAGACAGACAGACAGACAGACAATTGTAATGCCCTGAAATTAATTGAATCATATTTGTTAATTAATGTATTGTTAGTTTATACTGTTTGTGTAATTTCTAATTGTTATTCTGTTTGTTGTATTAATATGTTTATTTTTAGTTATGTTCTTGATAATGCTTTGGCAATACTATGTGAATATGGTCACGCCAATAAAGCTTACTGAACTGAATTGAGAGGGAAGGGAGTGAGAGAGACAGAGAGAGAGAAGGGATAGAGGCAGAGTGAGAGGGAAGGGATGGAGTGAGAGGGAAGGGAGAGAGAATGGACAGAGAGAGTAAGAGGGAAGAGAGAGAGAGAGAGAGAGAGAGAAGGGAGAGAGTGAGAGGGAAAGAGAGAGAGAGAGAGAGAGAGAGAGAGAGAGATGTGTATTGTGATGATGATAATATGGCGGGTGGTCAGAGGCTGTCAGAGTCGGGCTGCTGAGCTCGGGTGAAGAGCAGAACAGAACAGAACAGAACAGAGCTGAGCGGGTTCGCGGGCCTCGTTCAGACCCGCAGCGTTTACAGCGGATAACGGGATAACGGGCTAACAGGCTAACGGACTGCGACCCAGCTCGAGCTCAGACTGAAGAACCGCTTAAAAACACCACAACACTGCTCACCTTTTATCCGCGGAGACGAGCCGCTTCTCCCGCACGCGAGTCTGATGTGGACGCAGACACACCGCACTGTTGTGATGATTTGAAAGGGGACGCTTTTCCTGTCTCGCTCACGCTTTGCGCCTGCAAGAGCGGTGTCGCCCTCTGCTGTCCTGGAGTGGAAATGTCAGCGTGAGCCAGGTGCCCTACACATGGGTTAAACCCAGGCTGCAGTGTCAGAGGAGCAGCTGTTCATAGACTGTGGTCCCACAACCTGGTCCTGTCCAGGCTCTTACACACACTCAGATTTTATCTGTTTATGTGTTAGGCTTCTTATTCTGAACACTACTGTCATTTTCTACATTGCATTAATGTTACAGATGAGCTTTACAAGTCTTTATTTGCCCTGTGCTTCCATTAACAGTGTTTTGATCACTGCACATGTTTTAGAGTCTAGAAAGACACCAAACTCTCCTTATACCAACAGTCTTCTCGAAATCATTCATTTTTATTGTTTCATATTAGTCAAGCATCATATGTGCTGATAAGGAATTCAGGAATTCAAATTCTGATCCACCAAACTTATACCTGAGTGAGTGAAGATGTGCACATGTTATTTTGCAGCCTTATTCCAAAATCGATTACATTTCTATTTCCCCCTCGAATTCTACACCCGATATTCCACAATGACAAACTGAGAAAATTTTGATTGAAATCTTTGCAAATTTATTAAAAATAAAAATACAAAAATTTAACATGCATAAATATTCACAGCCTTTCCTATGACACTCGAAATTGAGCTCAAGTGCAGCTTGTTTCCACTGATCATCCTTCAGATATTTCTACAGCTTGATTGGACACCTGTGGTAAATCTCAGACTGGGACGAAGGTTTAGCTTTCAAGAGGACAACGACCCTAAGCACACAGCCAAGATAAGGAAGGAGTGGCTTCGGAACAACTCTGTGGATGTCTTTGAGTGGCCCAACCAGAGCCAAGACTTGAACCCAATTGAACATCTCTGGAGATATCTACAATTGGCTGTGCACCAATGCTCCCAATACAATCTGATGAAGCTTGAGTGGTTCTGCAAAGAAGAATGGGAGACGCATCTCTGTTGCTACTACAGGCTCGGCTTGCTGTTAACATTAACATTAGAACAAAGAATATCAGGAAAACAATCACAAGATCTGAACCATAAACACTTCAAAATCGTGGGTTTACAGTAAAGAAAATGGGTTATATAAAACCATGATGTAGAACCCTCAGGCACCTGGAAGGTAACCTAAGATGGAGAATGTACTGTACAGGGTTCTATATGGGATTTAAAATCATTTTAAGGCAGTAATTTTATGTGACATTGTTGAGATCCTAACTCATAATCTCTTCAAGATCATGTAGTTTCTCTGTCTGAGAAACAATAAATGAATGAATGACCTGTACTCAGATAGGTTTACCTGAACTGTGTGCTTAGATAACATCAGCTACCAGTGCAAATCCACAGTGTTAATAAAATAGTAATTGTGTTATTAAATATTTTGACATTTGATATTGTTATTTTCTTCTGTAAAATCATGGATTAGGAATAGCATGGCTGTCTAAATGTCTTTAATTTACCTGACTTCTAATTTTGCTGCAGCATATGTTGATAATCCAAACTACAAATTGGACAAAATTGTTATCTTTAGTCATAAAATGTGTTAACTGCAGTTAGATTTGTTAGGTTTTGTGAACTATATTCTGGAACAAAAAAGGGTTCTACTATTATTACAAGTTTGACATTGGAATAGGAACCCTTTTAGGTGCCATATAGAACCCCTTTTTAAAATGATTGTATATACTGTATACAGTACATTCTGCATCAGTCTGAAGAATCTTTACAAGGTGGAAGTAAACCTTTATTCATGCAAAGGGTTCTTTGAGTGTTTATGGTTAGAACCCTAAATTGTACATGTGTAAAGTAACCTAATATTGTTTTTTTTGGATGTGAAATATTTTTAAGCTGATTTCATGTCAGTTTGTTTCTACAGTTTGATCAATGGTTAATAGATGCAGGTACATGTAGACCAATAGTGGTGATAAGAAGGTGGGGCTTAATCTTGTGTACATTTTTGTTCTGCCTCACTGCATCTACATCAGCCATTGGTCAAACTGCCTCCCACCACTGGTGATTGACTACAGCAAATGTAAATAAACACGATGTCTAACTTTAATTTTGTATATGTTAATATTTGTTTACATTGTCACGAATAATAAAAAATGCCCTGTATACCTGGTAAAACTAAACCGATTTCTGCTTAGAATCAATAATTAGTCAAAGGTAACTGGGAACAGGTAGCAAAGACTAGACTTAAAGGGCCACATTCATAACATGCACCATCAAATCTAACATTCCATTAATAGCAAATAGCATCATGGGAACATCTTTGCACATCATATAGTTGGTAACTAAATACTGTGCAGACTTACACCAGTTTGAAATTTAACGGCAGGTAAAATGAAGAAGAAATATATATATATTTGTGTATTATGAGGTATATTATTTTCCCTTTGTGTGTAGTTTGTGTACTTCTGGCGCCGGTCCCAACCAGAATAAATGATGAGGGTTGCATCAGGAAGGGCATCCGGCATAAACTTGTGCCAAAACTATAATGTGGATCATAAATATGATGGTCCGCTGTGGCAACCCCTGGAGGGAGCAGCTGAAAGAAGAAGATTTTGCCTTTGTATAAAATGTGTTTTTTTTGTTTGTTTGTTTGTTTGTTTGTTTGGTTTTTTGGTTTGTTTTTTTTCATTCCTTTCATTGAAGCTGCTATTCAGACAACTCTGGATCTGGATCTGCTTTTGCATAAACCAGTGAAGCTCAAGCATCTCGAGTGAACACTGTCATTAAAGCAGAAACCAAATGCTAAGAGATTCTTAAATTCACTTTACAATTTTAAAGAATTCATATCATAAAAAAAAAATTAAGCATTTTCTCTGTCTATCCATGTGCACCAGCATGTACAAAGAGTACATTACCTAAAGGTCTCTTTTTGAACTCACTGCCCTTGTTCCCCTGTCCTCTCAGTTCTTTTCCATGGTTACGAGACAGAGTTGCTGATGCACCCATTTAATGTGTTTCTCAGTGCTGACGAGGGAAATCACTGCTAATGCTCCTCACTCTAATCTATTGCTCACCAGACAGGCCGATCAATGATTCACATTTCGACCTGTCCTCTCACTCTTGCAGACCCACATTCTGCAGCTTTTTTCCACACTTTCACATATGAAGGTAAAGTCAGCCCCCCTGAACCAGCCATTAAACCATTGCTTTAAAAATCTGAATGAATTGTAAGTTCACTATTCTGAGTTACAAGTAGTTCATTAGGCTGAAGTATGATTGTAAAAGAAGACAGGAGACAAAAAGATGATACATATTCATGTTACAGTTTCAAAAGGCAGTCAAGTTATAAAATATAATAACAGAAGAATTACATGACATTTTTATGTGTAATAACAGACAATCATGATTATTTATTTAGGACAGAGTATTCATTAACCATATAAAGAGATTATGGGTTTTGCCCTATATTCCCTAGATATCAGTATATAGACTCTAAAGTTAGGTTGTTGTTCTGTAGTCAGGTTATTGTGTTATTATGTCTATATTAGGAACTTCAGGTCTAAACTTTATTTCTGTATGACAGAAATGAATGGGATTTTTAACAATTCACCACCACCTTGCCCTTAATTACTGCAAGTCTAGAACTGACTGAAGCACTGGTGCTGCTCACTGATTAGAATATCACAAAAGTTTGTTTTTATTTATAATTTAATTCAAAAACTCAACATGCACTATATATTATATTCATTATATGCAAAGTGACATTTTCAAGCCTTTTAAGTTTTACTCAAAGTAAAAAAAAAAAGAGCAGGAAAGAGGCTGCAACTGCACTGGCCACTCCTGAAGCAGAGACAATGTCAGTGTCTTACCTGGGATAAAAAGAACTGGACAGTCTGCAGGAAGTTAGCGCTCCAAGAGCATGGTACAATCTGGAGGAAGAGTGGAGAGGCACAGAATCCACTGAAGTCCAGTGTGAAGTTTCCACAGCCTGTGATGGTTTATGGTGCCATGTCCTGTGCTGCTGTTGGTTCACAGTGTTTTACTTGAGTCCAGAGTCAATGCAGCATCTACCACGAGATTTCAGAGCATTTCATATTCCATCTGTTGACATGGTTTATTAAGAACCTGATTTCCTTTCCCACAGTGCCAAAGTGTCTTAGGTAATAATAATAACAATAATAACAATAACAAAAACAACAACAACAATAATAATAATAATAATAATTATAATAATAATAATAATAACTACAAGATGAAGAATAAGAAGAAGAAGAAGAAGAAGAAGAAGAATTTAAGGAAGTATTTTATATTCATTATTGATTGTATGTCTTGGCCATTTCGTTCTACTACATAATTTTCCATGATTTATCACGACTAAGTTCACTGATCAGGTATGATGGTTAAATGGAGATGCTCTACTAAAAAGTGTATTTTGTATTATCACAAGCATTTAGTTTTGTCTCATTCTAATTGTGATATGGACATTATGAAAAACCAACAGGTAGGCTCCCTCCAGCACCATACAATGCTTTCGTTGTAATAAGCGCTATATAAATAAACTTTGTTTTGATTTGTTCAGTCTTTTTGCTAATCGAGGTTTGCAACTTTGCAGATTAGACACAGACAGATGCTTCGGGTAATTCAAATTCAGACTGTAAATGGACATAAGAGATTGGCTTTGACACATCCTATCTTTTGGAGAAATGTATAGGGGTCATGAACCTGAGCCAGCTTCTGATTGGAGATCTGGGCACAAAGCTGGCAAACAGGAACTGTCCCCGCAGCAGCAACATCAGCAAGGTCTAGCTTGAAACTGGTCATTCAGCTATAAATCTGAATATGTTGGCTATATAAAGTAGCACAGGCTACACACACACACACACACACACACACACACACACACACACACACACACACACACACACACACACACAATAATAATAACATATAATTATAAAATTTATAAAATTAGGCATTTGGGTTTTTTTTATGATAATATTATTCTTGTTGTTCTACATCATATCAGCACAATAAGGTAAAACTGTAACTGAACTGATCTTGAGAGCAATGTTTGAAACTGCACAATCATTTCCATCGTAAACAGAATGAGGTGGCTGAAGAAGGCTTGGTGATGCCGAATGTAAACTCTCTGTTCCCAAGGACCTCACCTGTGACCTTACAAGACATCACAGGTTAAGGGTCTCAGGGACAGAGAGTCATACTGCAAGTCAGCCAGAGACCTCTCAGTCTTTGATGGAGATGTTTAAAAGGAGAACTTTTCCCTTTATCAATCATAGTGAGGCAAAATGTAAAGATTATTACTTTGCTTTGGCAATATATACAAATATAATCACATTACATATTTAATTAGTTACATACAAAGTTACACTGTTACAGGTTCAAGATTCAAAACATCAGAAGTGAGAGAGTCAATAAATGATGAAAATTGTGTGTGTGTGTGTGTGTGGGGGGGGGGGGGGGCACAGAACATGGCACATTACACTAACATTACAAATTCAAATGGCATAAAAAATAAATCACATGCTAACAAACACAAATGAGATATCAGCGTAGTTTGACATGATCTATAAGATAAACAACATAAGACAAATGATTGAATTTGAACTATTCCATACTGGTTTTTGCTGCTGGTAACTGATGACTAAAATTATAAGAATATTTTACAGGTTCATTTGAAACAACAAAATGATGTAAAATATAATGTAGTTATATATTTTTTAAATACCAGCTCTCAGGGAGTTTTGTGGTTGGTGTGGCCAACCAAGCCATCACACCATGTGGGACACTGAGGTTCAGTTCCCAGTTGGGGCAACTATTCTGTGGTATACCAATAAGACTCCTTGGCAAGACTCCTAACACTACTGTGGCCCACCTCTGTAATGTGAGTAACCTTATAAGTTGTTCTAGATAAGAGTATCTGCTAAATGCCATAAACGTTTTTTCTTGCTACTGTTGCCATTTGGCTTACTCACCGAGGGGCTTATGTCTTTATCCTTTATGTTTTGTGTGTTGTTGAGCATATTCTATTTTTTTTTTCTGTAAAGCTGCTTTGTGACGAGATCAGTTCTAAAAATACCATAAAATGTAAAAATGTAATTGCTACACAAATATATTACATTTGATTTGATATGACATCAATTCTAGACTTTACCAACATATACAGGAGAATCTCAGGACACCTAGCCATGAACATTTATAGTGTAACCATAAATAATAGCTTTACTGTAAGTGGGTCATGCAGCAACACAACCCTAGACCTACCCTACACATTTTCAAAATTCTCAATTCTGAAATGCCAGGACCCAACATAGAAATGTTTAAGAACAACATAAAAACAGCAGTTAATGCAGGGAAGATCCACCATCAGTGGTTCTTTTTAGTACCTACTTATTTAACATTGTACAATTTTGCTTGTGTAATTAAAGTTACATATACAGTTAACATGATTCTCCTTATTTAGTTTTAAGAATTAAATGAAGATTGAATCACATTTCAGGTCAAATTTATGGAGACATATCAAAAGCTCTTTTTACAGACTGTCAGAGCATGACAAGCAATGGTTTTCTAATGCAAAATAAAACAATGTAACAGTACAATGTATTACATTTTTTCATTTAACACAAACCTGTCAGTTGAAAATGCCCATGTATCAGTCAATACATTCAACAGACTGAAGCCGATGCAGTTCTCATTTTATTCATTATTTTATAAAAAAAAAAACAAAAAAAAAACCTGCAAACAAGCTTACAATCACATCTGGGAATTCCTGAAAACACAACTTCCTTTGAACTAAAATAAAAGCATGGACGAAACAAACTCCCCAAAAGCCTATATTACCTCTGGGCATATAGCTTACAGTTATTTTACTTTTATACAATTTAAATGCTGTAATAAAACTAAATGGAAATTTTGAAAAAAGACCAACATGCCAAATACTTTATTTGCTTCAAAAGTCTAGGAGAGCTATTGAAATGTGAAAGTACAAAAGTGCATTGAGGGATATTTTTGGGAATGATGAGACTGATAACAGTCTAAATCCCGCATTGTCAGCATGTCTTCACACACCAGACACGTCTTGGTTAATGGATATATCTATGGTAAGAGATGAATCATATTTATTGAAATCTTTGTTGAACTTTTCCTTAATACAGCTTAGACCAGATTAAGAAAAAGATGAAGGTTAATAGGTTAATGTTGAGGTTATGGTTAAGGAAGGGGTTAGGTTGATACTCATGGTTTTGGTTAAGCTTAGGGTTAAGTGAAGTTTGAGTTGAGGTGTAGGTTCAGATAATGAAATTACATTGCTTTATGCTAAATATTTCTGAAACCATCTTTTAGTCACAGTCACTGGTTCTACTATATCAAATAAAAAGATGAATTAATTGGATAAACAGTCCTTGTCTGAGGGGAAAAAGCAAGCAATGTATCATATAAATGATACTCCCCTCCAAAAGTATCGAAACAGTGAGGCCAGGTCTCTTTTTTTGCATAGACTAAAAACATTTGGGTTTGACATTAAAAGATGAAAAAGTAATGAGTCAAAAGAACAACATTTCAGCACTTATTTCCAGGTATTTACATCTGGATTTGATACGCAGTTCAGAATATAGCACCTGTTTGTCTGAACCCACCCATATTTTTTGTGAGCAAAGTACTGGAACAGATGAGCTTAAAATAGATTAAAGTGAATAAGACTTAGTATGTAGTTGAAAATCATTTTCTTTCAAAAACTGCATCAAGCCTGTGACCCACTGACATCACTAAACTTGCATTCTTCTTTTGCGATGCTTTTCCAGGCTTTCACTGCAGCCTCTTCCAGTTGGTTTGTTTTGGGGAGGGAGACTGACTTCTCTTTTCACCCCTGAAGAACGTCTTTGTAGTTTTGTGTCATTATCCTGCTCCATGATAAACAATCTCCCATTTAGTTACTATTTTCACAGAAAAAATGTTTCTGTAGACACTGAGTTAACGGTACTGTTGCCATCATGCGTGACATCATCAATGAAGATTAAAGAGCCCATCCCAGAAGAAGCCATGCAAGCCCAAGCCACACCACTACAGTCACTGTGTTTCACAGATGAGCTTGTATGTTTGGGATAATGAGCAGATCCTTTCTTTCTCTTCAAACTTTAGCCTTTCTATCACATTGGTAAAGATTAATCTTTGACAGTTTGAGTCTTGACTTTTTCCAGTTTCCTATTCTTCTTGATAATTAGTAGTTTAAATCTTCTGGTGAAGCCTTTTGTCCATGAAGTCTTCTGCAAACAGAAGATTATGATACTTTCACTGGTGTCAGTAACAGTGGTTTTAGGGTATTTCTTTACACCACTTACAATGTGTATGTCATCAACTGCTGCTGTTTTTCTTGGTCTACCTGTTCGAAAGTGATTACTTTCTTCTTCAGGACATTTCAAGTGGTTGTACTGGCTAAAGCCAAAATTTTACAATAGTTCTGATTGATTTTCCATCTGCTCTCAGCTTCACAAGCTTGTTTTTCGCCCATAAATACATATAAATGCACAGTCTACACTATTTGTCAAAATAATCAATGTAATGGGACAAATGTTCAGTCACACATTTCCTAACACATAATGGGTGGGTTCAGGCATAGAAAGGTGCTATCTTCTGAACTGTGTATTTGATCCAGATGTAAACACCTGGAAATAAAAGCTAAAATGTTGATATTATGTCTCATATTCTTCCTTTAATGTCAGAACCCCAATGTTTTCAGTCTACAGCAAAAATAAAGGGATTGGCCTCACTGTTCCAATACTGTATATTAACAGTTCATATGAGATCATGTAAGACCAAAAAAACATAAAGAACAATAGCAAAGTGGTGGATTTCTGCACTATTTTATAATCAGTTTCTGGCAAATTATGCCATGACCGGTTTAGACATGCCTTAATACATTGTAATATGTGGTGTGGAACTGCTTCTTGTCTTCTTTGTATCTGAATCAGAAGGGGAAATCAAAAACAGAAATTAAGGATGCTCACTCATCTGGGCTTGGGTAAATAAAGTCCTCCTTACCCTGAATCCAAGACAAGACCATTCACTGGCAGTCTTTAGTCTATTCAAGACACTAAGACCAGACCTGCATACTACAGCAGTAATTAACATGGTAACAAAAGGCATATTTCCAGGATCTCATCTCAAACACATTGTAGCACATTGAACAGAAATGCATCATATTAAATTAATCTTTTTCTCAGTACTTAAGTCCTTATTTAGGTGAGGATGTGTGGTATACCTGGTTGAGGTACTTGAATTTGTCTGCATATTTCAGCATGCTAAGTTTCCTGAGAAATGCAGCCCATTGTCCTGACTGCAGATGTGCTCCACAGAGTTGAACTTGTCAGCCCCTAGTGGTAGACGCTGAGCACTGTGGATGAACTGAGTGAACTCAAGAAGAGGAAAAGATGCTCAGGCTGGCTGCCCTCCTTTTCTAAATAGTCTCAGACACACACACACACACACACACACACACACACACACACACACACACACACACACACACACACACACACACACACAGAAAAAAACCCTAAACTATCTACCTGTCTCTTTCTTGTGCTCTAGTTTTAAAAGCTCCTTCCAAAGAAGAAAAGAGAACAAAAAATGTGAAAACAGAGGTTCGAAAACAGATGTTCAAATGTAAACTAGATAAGTGTGAGAAAATAACAACAGATCAAATCACACATCTTCTTCAAAAACAGCAGACCAATAGAAACACTTATATCATATACAATTAACAGAATATAAAATATACTGTATTTCAATTAAAACATAAAAAATAACAAATAATAATAAATAAAATATAAAATTGCTAACATGGATAAGGCACGTATACAGATTAAATTCTAAAGTAACAAACAATAAAGAAACAGATGGATAAACAGCACTCCATACGTTACACACAGATCAGGAACACATGCAGCTGACAAATCTAATACAGATCATGCATGCACACACACACACACACACATACAGACACGCAGACACACACACACACACACCTTGACCATTATTTACAGTGAAGAACTGTCAATGAATCCATCAAGCTGACCATATGAACTATGTATCTCCTGCCTCTAGAACAGCCCTTCTTTTAATTCTCTCACTGCTGTGATAATAAATGAGAAAAAATGAAAAACAAAAAGGTGCTGTCCTCTCTCTCTCTCTCTCTCCTCTCTCCTCTCTCTCTCTCTCTCAGCACTTACTTGTGTCTCAGGAGCTCTGGCTGTTTAGCAGTACAGCAGGCAGCTTAAGAGAATGGTACACTGCATTGATCTCATTCTCCACCAGTCTACCTAGAACCCTCCCCCTTTCTGTTCCCCTCTCACGGTCTTTCTTCGTCTCCCTTCCTCGCTCTTCCTCGCTTCTGTTCTTGCATACACTCCTCTGCTCTCTATACACACCCGACAGCAAATGTTTTTTGCTCCGCCTCCGCATATCATAAATGAATGTCATTTAAACACAAATGCAGTCACTTTTCTCTCTTTATCATTCTATAAAACACACACACACACACACACACACACACACACACACACACACACACACACACACACACACACACTAAGAATTATTTGTGGAAACAAGTTGAATAAACCAAGTTCAAGTTGTAGTTTTTCTTTTTTGTGGTGCACACACAGAAGCAGAGAAGCATGTTGTGTTTTTGCAGAGAGAAAGAGAAGAGAGAGGGGGGGTAGAGATGGAGAGATGGATAGAGGATTGGATGAGGAATAAATGAGAAATTGATCTAAAGAGAATTGCACAGACAATGAAAGATCCAAAACTCCCACATCCACGTATCCACCCAGAAGTCAGCCAAAATAACTTTCATTCACAAAAATAAAGACTCCTGAATGGATTTCGACTATATATGACCTCTTCTTTGTATAGAACATAATCTACGTTATGTCAGGGTCCCCTAAAAAAGGTTCTTCAGATTCATAGATTTGCAGGAAAGAGAAGCGATACTCTTAACGATTTAGGAAACAAAAGTGGTTCTGTCAAAGTGTCATTAACAGAGATGATCTAATAACTCTCATAATTAGCATTGTGTAGGGATATATTTTCTTTTTGTTAATTATAAGAGAAGATTATCTTTCTTCCTTTCTTCCTTATTGGACTGTTGCAAAGAATATAAGCAGGGAAGGTAATTCCAGCTGATAAACTCACTTTATATGCATACAAATGTTAAGAATTTCTATTCTGATAACAATATCTTGAAAAGATAAACTCATGCCAGAAAACCAAAGAACATCTCCCTCTAAAGATACTTGTTCTTTACATTTCTCAAAAAATCTTTTAAATCTCCTGGTTTGGAGAACAATTTTGCAATTGAGATGTGTAAGGAGAAGAACATTTTTAAGGTTTAAATAACGCCAATACCATTGAATGCATTTGGAAATAAAAGATGTCTATCTAAGACATCACTCAAAGAACCCACACATTTTCTAATTTAGTCTGCTTTCAAGTAGACAGCTCTGGATAGAGTAGCTCTAGACCAGTTTGCATCACATTACATAAAACTGAATCATGCACAAGATTAAATATTTAAAACATTCTCTATACACAGCCTCTGCTGTAACACATATTTGCAGAATTATGAATTATGAAATGTGTTCTATGCCTAGTACCTTTACCAGTGACCACATTACCAATACTATAACATAAGATAACAGCATAGGCTGGGATCTGTCAGTGCTCAGTAGAATTTGATTCTCTGATTTCAGGCATTTGCAAATCAAGAGTTGACTCAAAGGCTTTGGATTCAATTCTTTGGTAACACAAACATCAGATGTCTGGCTATATTTTACATCACTATCAATGCAGCATCATCATCTACCCATCCAAAAGGACACGACAAAACACAATCAGATAGTTTAACTTGCACCCAGATATCTTACTTATTATTGTCATAAAAGAAGAACAACCGTGGTAGTACATGGCCTTGCATGTCAAAATCACTTGTCATCCAAACCTCCAATCATAAGAGTGGTGGACAAGTGAATAAATATAATGCTTTAGATGCCAACAGTGAAACTCAAAAACAAGCAAATATTATTATAAAAGTTGGAAATGTGTTCTGATGCATATTATAATTAAAGGTTCCATCAAATATTTAGTCGTTTGCATGTTGCTATACATATTTTCAATTTAAACAATCAATAATGAAGGATGTGCTGAGAGAAAGTAAGAATGTGACGAAAAAGTAAGAAATACCAGCAGAGCTTTCTGTTTGTTGCATTATCACATGACAGCTCTTTATTATCTCACTCACTAAGTCAGATATGTCTATGAAGTAAAAAACTGTAAAGGACAGAACTGTGTTCTCCTTTGATGTGCCTGAATGAGTGGCTTCAGATGGCAGATTGTATCTATATATCTCTATATCTTGGCTTTAGACAGGAAGTTCCAGCTTTTCAATGCTGAAAACACAATGTAGGTACCAAAGAAAATGTTTTAATAAACTAAACCAGCAACAACGTGTACAGATATATTTTATTGATATTAAAATCACCCAATCTGAACACATTTGTTTTTTTGTGTTGTGAACAGTGGCTTTTGCAAGGCGTGTCATGCACAAATAATTTGGAATGGTGATTTTGCATGTCACGATAATAAAAATATCATGTCACCTGGTGTTTAAGCTGTCAGAGTGGGAGCCCGTCTCCCTCTGAGAAGATGATATGATGGGGAAGAGCGTCAGCAATAGCCCCGCCTTGCCCTCTGCAGTTCTGGTCTCTCTAATAGTGTCACCTGGCCACATGCTCATTCCAAATGTTCTTGTCTCCTTTCCCGTCCTTTCCCGCATTCTCCTTATTGTATCCAGTTTTTATCAGTATCTAGGCCTTAACCTTTTGTTACCAGGTATTCAACATTATATCACTGACTCTGTAGTCCTTTGTTTTGTTCTCCCAGGACAACACACAGGCTAGAACCACTACAGGTTGTGAATGCCATATTCTCTGATCTTTCACTAATGCATATGCATTTGTCTGCTGTAATCAAAGCATTTCCACAAGAGCTTAATAGCCCAAAAATACAGAATACAAGATGGGAAGGGAGTACATCTGCCACACGGTTTTGGTGGCATGGCCAACAAACAGCTGCATTCCATTGTTTTTACACCTAAGTCTGGTAGAAAAGCAGCTAAATAGCAGTGAAAGTGCTAGAACAATTACAAATTAAGTTAAATGTTCCAGAGTAAAATACACACTTCAGAAAGAATGAGTGCTTATTGGTTTCTCAATGGCTTTTAGTAATCCAGAACATGTACAACAGGCTTCTACTCTGCTGTAAAAACAAACAAACAAACAAAAACTAGATGAGGCAGCTCATAGAAGTGTTTTAGAAGGATTTATAAACAGTTGGGATGTGTCTGGAGGTCACCATACACAGTCAGTAAGATAATCTTTGTTGAGGAAAGAGAAAAAGAGAGAGAGAGAGAGTATTTTTGTCTGTCTAGAGAAAATTCTCCCTTCCTCATTACCATAAAATGATTGCCCCTGCATGTCTGCGTGTGTGTGTGTGTGTATGTGTATAAAACCTGTGTGTAAAAATGAAATAAATAAGAATGTGAGCAGACTGCTGATATACGCTCTTTTTCCCTCTTCCTAGAGTGGGGTAACGCACTGCGGATCATTGCAGTCTGTGAATGGCGAGACAGTCTAAGGAGGAGGGCGGGGGGGAGGGGGGGGGTCATTTGTCGTTTATCATGTATTGGAGGATGGGAAGATGCCAGCTGCTCCCACAAGCATCTACTTGTTCTCTGTAATGGAAAAGTAAATTAGCATAAAATAAAGAGAAAATATATGCTAGGACACAAGATCACCTTTCTGAGGAGAAGCTTAAAGGGACTAGTTTACATTAGTTCAGTTTGCTGGATCTTGCCTGCATTACTGAAGGACCCATTTCAAGAGGACAGTGTAGCTCAAATGTATTTAGAACACTTCTAATTAGTGGATTCAAACCTTATTCTGAATCCAGCAGCAGTGTTTCAGAAGGGTATTTTGTGAGATTATTTCAATATTTATATAATATAACGTTACAATAACACTATATGCAAAGTAATTTGTTTTTTATTAGGTTGAACTATTATTATTTACTGAATTGATTATTATTTATGCATTCATTCCTCTCATTATCTGCTCTGTCCTGGTCAGGTTCACTGTGGGTCTGGAGCCTATCGAGACACTAAGGCATAAATCCATTGCAGTGTACCACCCACACCCAGTTACACACGTAGAGCTAAGGGCAATTTAACATAGCAATGTGTTTTTGGTAGGCGGGAGGACACTGTACCCGCAATGAAACCTGTGTGAACACATCACAGACAGTGGGGACTAAACCCACAACTCCAGGACCCTGGAGCTGCGGAACAAATGCACCACCAACCGTGTTGCCCCCTATTATAATAATAATTATTATTATTGTTGTTACTATTTATGCACTTGCTTGCTAATTATTTTCATAAAGAGAAAACTGCTCTAATTTCTGTGCCTCTTGTTCTGCAGCCAGTGGTGCTTGGAGCTTAATGAGACTGCAAATATCAAAATTATCTTAATCATTCTAACAAATTGTGACTATATGATCATCAGATTTGGACAAAAATCTAAACAGAAATTGAAGTGTTAGGAAAATGTCTATTTCTGATATAACTGACAATTAGGCCACCGTTTGCACCAGTAAAGTGATTTCATTAGTGTAGTATGTAAAGCTGTGTTTACGGGCAGCTGAGTGGCTGGAAAGTTACCGTTTCAATCCCCTGAATTGGCACGACACAACAAAAATGCCGTCGAGCAAGGCCCTTAACTGCCCAACTACTCCCAGGGTGCTGTGGATAGGGTTGCCCATTGCATCGAGCACATGTACACACACTATGCCCCCTAGTTTGGGTTCACTACTGTATTTGTGCGTATTTCACTGCATGGATGGGATAAAAGTGTAGGACACATTCCTCCGTTGTATGCAAGCACAGTGGCTCTATGTTTACATTTACATTCACATTTTAAATGAACGGGCCAAACAAAAGCCTACAGGAACATCAGAGGATCAAGAATGTACGTTTATTCTAAAGAATACTTTGTCTTTCGTCCTTTTTTATCTTGCATTTAACAGTGATATGAGGTTGATGAATTAGTGCTGGAATGCTGCTCGTGCACATGATTTCAATGTTGATTCAACTGCAGATATTCTAGGATGCAAGTTATATGACTTCACTATCACTTGAATAGGACTTGAACTGTGATTCACACAGTTGTGTAGAACGGTCTGAGCATCCCTGTTCTTCTTTGAGCCAATGAGCTGTCTCCCATGATTCCCAAAGTTTGCTGGGAGTTTGAGGCCTGTCGAGGTGGTGTCACCGCGGGGAAAGCTAGAAGGTTGTACAGTTAACTCCAGGCTGATTATGATGCAAAACCATACAACCAACTACCTCAGCCCGCAGTGCACATACTTTGGCCAGTGCTGGGACAGTACAGTCATGTACTGACTTGCATTTGTATTATTCTAGTTCAGTGGGAACCAGGCTGTAGTCTTAAATGGGCGTGGCCGATTTGATTTTCATTACCATGTCAGCAGCCTTGATCAGTGATATTTGTGACCGTCAACTCTGAGTTAAACCCACAAGACCATTAACAAAACCGAGCATTTGCAGAGTGTGTGTCTAAATGTAATATTCCAAGTTGGAAGGAACGCTGTTTCACATTTGAACATGATGCCTTTCTCAAACACTAATGTTCGGAATACTTGTAGGTTAAACTGCAATGGAAATATGTAATTTTCACATTGTTCATCACTGGGCACTACACTGGGCACTACACACACACACACACACACACACACACACACACACACACACGAACATGAGTGCCTGTTCACATACATGTAAATAGATGCTGACCATGGAAGGAGTAAGGGTGTCTTAAAAAGATGTATGCCTAATTAAATTGCAGTTAAAGTTTTTAACCCTAAAGCTAACATGAGTCCACAGTGCAACTAAGCAAAGATCACTGTGATATATCTTGAAAGAACTGTGCTTGGTGAAGGCTTCACATTGGTATATTGTTAAAGTTTTTCCCACCAATTTAGTTGTCCTTAAAGTTGTTAATACTCTTGTAATATTGATTACAGAATTCTCAATAAAGTTAGATTAAGTAGCTCTACTCTTCACATGCCCCCACCCAAAGATTATTTTAGACCAATTCAAGAGATTAAAAAAATACACTTGACAAAAACATAATACACAACTTCTTCTTGGCACATTATTTTTGTCAGTGAGTGAACGACATGAACTGTTATGGATTGAGACATTTTAGTCAGTCCCTCCCTTTCATAGCCTAACAATTGACTGATAATCACTTTAATGGCCAGGTGTGACTTGTCCCCTCATTATTTCAGGACAAACTAGCAACATAAAAAGGTCTGGAATGGATTCCAATTGTTGAAAATGTATTTGGTTGTAGTAAAAAAAAAGGCTAAATGAAGAAAGCCATTATTAGCCTGGAAAAACAAATTTAACTTTAAAATTTTATTGGTACATTTTTAAACATAAGGAACACATTGGCAACTACACCTTGTAAAGTCAAGAACAGGCTTATGGTGATTAGAATCTAGAAACGAAATGCCTTCATGAAGTTAAATACAGACAATTTAATTTAAGATACATAACACAGGTTATATTCATGAACAGGAAAATCTCAGCGTGCAAGAAATCATTCCAAATATCTACAGTCCTGAAACAGGATGGACTGATGAAACGAATATAACTTCAGTATGGAGAAGAAAATGAAAGGGTTCATGATCCAAATCACATTTCATCATCTGTTAAATATGGTGCAGGCAGTGTTGAGGCAGGGACATGGATAGCTGCAAATGTAACTTGGTCTGAAGTCTTTCTGTTTAGAATCGTTGGAATACTTCACAACAGATGGTGCTTCACTGTAAAGATGACCTAAACCCAAAATGGAGTCATCTGGCCTCAACTGGGCAGATTTTCTCTCACTGAAGACAAAACCGAAACCAGAAAGGCACACAAACAAGCAGCAGCGGAAGGTGGTTGTAGTAATGGCCTGGCAAAGCATCTCAAAGGATCAAATTCAAAATAAAATAAAGATCCTATGAAAATCGAGAGACTAAAATGGTGATCGTTCTTGAAATTAAACTGAAAGTCTACACTTGATTTGAAGACTTTGATTTCTTAATTTTAAATGCACCGAGACAGTGTGTGAAACAAACAAACAAACAAAAAGAAGTGTTGTCCAAATACAGACATGCCTGTATACAAGTTTCACTCTGTGATCAAACTGACCTTTCAGAGTGCTGTCTCCCTCTTGTGGAGGAACATTATTGAAAATCCCTTCTTCTTATTCATGCATAAATCAGAACAGCCAATCCCCTGAGACAGATGTGCTGACTATGGAATGGTGATGCACCTGAATATGCAACTGAATCTTTCTGTGCTGAGTGTGTGTGTGTGTGTGTGTGTGTGTGTGTGTGTGTGTGCATCTCCTCAAATTTTAAATGAGTCCAGTCCACACACACACACACACACACACACACACACACACACACACACACACACACACACACACACACATATATATATATATATATGATTATGGGCAATATATGACCATGTGTGTATGTGTTTTTGAAACATAAGGCACATACTGTCTGCTGAGGCATCTGCCCTACTTCAGTACCGCTGAGATGTGCAGATCCTTCTTTGTCTGAACACAGACACACACTTATCTTCCTCCACACAGTCAGTTTACCCTTTGGTAAATGTTTTGACCAAATAAACGTAATAATAGAAGCCTCTCGTGTATGAATGAAGTGCTTTAACTGGAGAGAGAAAGAAACAAGCACCTCAGTTTTATCTCCCAACTGCAATTACAGTCTCAAATTCAATGAATATAAAGTAAGCATAGTTATTTCAGCTCGAGCTGGATTAATATACTGATGTAAGGTCAGATAAAGAAATACTGCGTCTAAGTAAGAGAGGGGTATCTTTACGGACTTTATGGACATAACTATGAGATGAAAACTGCAGCACAGAAGAACAAAGAAAATTCATTCTTGGAAAAAGGCTGCTTTCTACTGTTTATTTATATATATATATATATATATATATATATATATAGCTTAACATCTACATTTTACAATCAAAATACATATAGAGTGTGATGTCTACTTTTCATAATCAACCATATTAATTAAATGCTGGTTTGAATTTGACCAATTTGAATTTTTACTATTCAGTTCTTTGGTGAAAAATACAAATGGAAAATTTCACACCTATCTCCTCATTTACACCAACCAAAATGAACTAAAGTTGGATTGGTTCGAATGAACAGAGTTGATATAATTGCTTAAAATTAATATTTTTGTTTATTTGTATTTATATGGTGTTTTGATGAAACTGTCTAGCTAAATGCTTTGCTTAGGTGCCATGTCGCAGTCATGTGCTCTCATGCAGCCTATTGTTAAGAGCATATTTTTAGTTAAGAGCTTTGTTTCCAATGTTTCCTTTGATGCCTCCCGTCAGTACATGAATTTGTTCATGTTCCTACAATGTACTACAAAGAATCCTGCAGTACAAAGTTGTTTGTAAGCTCATCCTGAAAAATGTCATTGGTTTTACTTAAATCAAATCAATACTTTTAATGAAACAACACAGCGCAACAAAATTTCCAAACATTTTCTCAATTCATAAACCCTCATAAATACTTCAGATTGATTTCTAACAAGTTCAACTTTTTGAAATTTTGGTTTCCTGTGAGAAGATGAACACATCCACATAATAAGATTGTATTTCATATAAAAGTAGTGGGTTTTCTGCATCATACTATCCATATATATATATATATATATATAGAGTATTATTATTATTTATTAGGTGCTTGAAACATTTGCAGAGTACGGTATAAAGTGGATTGATAAACTAGGTAGAGCTCAAAAGTGAAATGCAAGAATACAGAATTGGTTTTCCCAAAAGCATCATAGTACACTAGTGTTTTAACAGTAAGATTAGACAGTTCATTCCACAAAATGTCATAAAGAAGATTAAAGATCCCTCATGCAGCTCAATTATGTCAAAAATATTATATAAAATCACATTCCTGGTAGATTGGACATGGCCTTCAATGTTACATAATCGTTTTATTTCAAGCATATCATTTCTTTAACTTTTAAGAGCAGCAATTGAAAAGCTTTGATTGCAAGATGTTATTTAACAGAGATATGCCGAATTTCATCTCTAAACCTCTTCATAGACCTCTTGTGGTTTTCAGTACATAATGCGAACTGGCACTGACCCTGACTTGACTGAATTTACAACAGAATTGCTGTGAATGGTACGTTTTGCCACTCTTTTTTAGTGTGAAAGCGCTGTGAAAATGAAGAGCTTTCAAGATAAAAACTGCCTTTACAGTTTTTCAAAATTCTGAAACTCTGACCTTTATCCTCACTATATGTTTAATGTGTCTTGTGTGACCTGAGTGTAATTTTCCCCAAAAAACTAGAAAATAACAGAAAGAGCTTAATTTTTAGATACAAATGCTTTCTGAAGATGTTTCTGTTTTCAGGCACATCTTGCTGACAGGTTCAGTGGGTCTGTTTTTTTTCCCACCTGTTTTCAGCATCTGACATCTCATCACCAGTACCGGCCCACTCTCTGAGACTGTGCTAAATGTACGTGGGGAGGATGAGCTTATTTAGCCACTTATTATTAGACAGATAGAAAACGACACATAATATGCATAATTTTTAAGTGATATGCATTAAAAATTATTACAAATTATCCTATTATCAGTGCAACAGCTTCAGGTTTAAATTGTATTCCAATTCGATTTCAAATTTGAGTATCCTCCTACAGGGAATACAGTCTGAAAAAAGCAAACGTTCCCTTCCTCAAAGTTTAAGATTGTACTAAAACTATACTTCATCTCCAAATATTTATGGATTGCTAAGGAACACCTGCGAAGGAATGCATACAGCTATGTTAAGCTGCACATACTGCTGGCACAACATGTACAAATCCACACACAGCTAGTCTAGATCCTATAGAGAGGTTCTGCCAATAGAATAAGACTCTCTGGAGCAGATAAACATCAACCACCATGTCTAATTATATAAATCATGGGCTAGAAGGGCACTGAATTGTGGAACAGTAGAACTTTTGTTGTCTAGCATGATGGTACTCCATCCAATACTTATGGGATGAGTTGGAAATGAGGTGGTGTGGTGATCATCCAATTTGGTGAGCTCAGTAAAACTCTTGTCACTAAATACAACAAAATGCTCACAGAAATGTAGTATAAAGCCTTCCTGGAACATTATGACAGGTACTCCAACAAAAGCAGGATAAACATCTTTTTTTAACTAACTCGATTTTGGAGTCCCTATACTTTCATCCATACAGTGCATGTACACTCTTTTAAGACGTGCCTAAAATGGGGTCCAGCTTCTTTAACAATTCAGACATTTTTCACCTTCACACATCTATTATATGATTCTATGGTTCTTTATGAAATAACCATAGAGCCATATAACATCAATCAACCCTCTGAAACACATTTTTAAGAGTGTGAGGTTGAAGAAGGTCAGACAGGTAGGAAGGAGCCAGATTGCTGAGAGCTTCGATTGTGAGCAATATGATTAAATGGAGTCCAGTATTCTATAGGAAACCAATGAAGGTTTCAGTGAACTGGTGTGATGTGACGTGGCTGTATGGAAACGAGGTGATGAGCACAAGAATTCTCAACCTTCTGAAGTCTGTAGTACGATTATACCATTTGTCAGTATAGAAGATACTGTAAGCGTTTCATGGAACGTCCTGAAACATGCACTACGGAAGCAATACAAAGACAACGGAACCCTCAAACAACGAAGACATTCTCTTCAGGTGTTGATGCCATTTTAGACTTTTGCTTGTATTGTATGTTCATTGTTTAACTATTGAAATGTATTTCATGTTTTAACTTTAGATCCTCACAAACACCTTTTTCTTTAGGACTCTGCTCCACTTTTTTTCTCTCCCTATGTCTGTCTGTCTGTCTGTCTGTCTTTCTATCTTTCTGTCTCTCTCTCTAACTCATTCACAGTATAATCACGCACGAATGCGGCATGGTTGTTGCTGTGCCAGCCTTCTGCCAACTTGATTGTGTGCATGTGTGTCTGTCTGTGTGTGTCTCTGAATGTGTGTGTGTGTGTGTGTGTGTGTGTGTGTGTGTGTGTGTGTGTGTGAGAGAGTGAGAGAGAAAGAGAGAGAGCGCATGTATGTTGGTGCCAGTGTGGTTAGCCTGTCTGGGGTCTAATATACGAGGTCATTTTCTTCTCACAGTGAAAGAAGGCAACAGCATCCAAAGAATGTGGTGTGTCTTATGCTGACACTTGTTAACTTCACTCCTGTCAACATTAAACATATGACCATGCTGGAGGATGATTCAAAGGAACACTCTGAATAACTGTTATTGTGACAAAGTATGGTTATATGGTTATATGAGAGGCTAAAATTATGTAAAGAATATTATTGAGTAAAAAGTACAATACTTACGTTATTCTGCTACTGTGTTTGTTGAGAGTCTCCATTTGTATAATGCGACAGAGCAAATGATAAAGCTAATTTAAACAGATTTCTCTTCACAGCTACTCTACAGTTTCTCATGCCGTTGAATGGATTTTTGACAGCATTCCGTTAGGCTTATCCCGTCCTACAGAAATTGATTAAAAAAACAATGATGTGGTTTACTGTTCTGTTAACAGAACAATGTAATACCATGCCTAAGAACATGAATATTTATATCTATAGATATCTGTTTAATTTACATGGCATTAAAAACATTTTTTGTCTCAGCTCTCAGAAATTTTTTTTTTCTGAGATTGTGAAAGAATTATGAGATGAACGACACAAATATTTGGCTTAGACCTGCTCTTTCATACTGAACTCCCAGGAAACTCTCTGAATGAGGCACAATACAATGCAGCCAATCAGGGGTGTGTTTCCCAAAAGGTTGGAATGATGCAGTTGCGATGCAGGTGTTTCCCAAAACCATGGATGGAACTATGGAAATAACTACCTTGGAAACTAACTGACTTATCGTTAAGTGACACAAATTTATCCCAAAACAGTCCCACTGAACATTCACAGCTACTGTGGTTTAAGTTAGGTATTTCTACAGCTCCAGAGCTGAGCTTAGAAGCTTAGTTCCTGGTGATTCAGTCATCGATGATGAAAGATGTAGGTTAAAGACAGTCAGAAAGCTGAAAATTGTTAAATGTATTTTTCATTAAATTTAAACAAATATTTGTCATATACATATATTTTATTAAATATGTTTTATTAAAGATATTCTTAATGAAAACAGTTCTTAATTAATGAAATATAAATCCAACTGACTGTTTACTGTGATCTATATATGAAATTTTTTTTGCAATGTTAAATGTATATTTGCTGATATTTTGCTAAGACTGTATTTAGTATTTCCTGATATATATTATAAATATGAAAATAAATGTATACATACGGTCAGGCTTCAGACATTACTTAGTTTAATGATGCAACATACCCCGTTATTTCAATCCCATCATATGGGAAACGCACCCCAGAACAGAGTGATAGATATTGCTTAAAAGTTAAAGAATATTGTTAATTCTCAGGTTTTTTACAGCATACAGAACTTAAATGTACAGGAAAATGACAATAACTAGATTTTTAGCACTTTTATTTGCACCTACAATGTATAGAAAATGGTCTGGTTGTTTCTGGATCACTGTAAGTTGGACTGTAAAAAGGTGGACAGTTCATTTTGACCTATTGATGAGGTTGAGCCTTATCAATCAATTTTTGGCTTTCATTCTTCCTCATAATCACCTTCTTAACAGTCTGCTTCACCCAATCCTTCTCCCAAAAACTCTGCTTCATCTCCTCCTGGTTGACTGCTTCTGTCCGTACCTTATTCAAAGACCAGCAAATACCCGGTTGCCATGGTAACTAACTGCCTGGCAACCTCGCTGGCTTGGCGGCATGCCCATCGGTTGCCAGGGCAGTGCTGTCAGAGACAACTGAGCGTTGTGCCAGCTGTGGATGTGTCTGGGTGTGTGTATGTGTGTGACTGAGTGTGCCTCTGTGTGAAGGAGGGCTTTGTTGTACTTTGCATTAAAAATGATCTCCTATTGACTGACCTCAAAACGTAAGTAGAACAGGTCAATTCTTCCTGTCTTTCTTTCCAACATCACCACAAGGATGTTCCTCTATTTAATATTTACTGACCCCCAGTGAGTGCCTTTAATCATTAAGCTGCAAGCTGAGGCACAGGACTCGTTAGTCATTACTTTTTGAGATACCTCTGAAAATTAAAGGTGTCTTTTAGTGCAGTTGGGATCGTGAAATCTGGATGGACATTCCAATGATATTTTCACTTATCTGTGAAATGTGTGTAGAGATGAAAAATGAACATCCTTCTTCATCTCCAGCAGACACGCCAAGGTCCTTCCTTAATTCCACATTACAGAATTCTACCGATGATGAAAGATTGCCAAGGTGGACGACGCCATTCCTGAAATACAAACAAATGGACTGTTAATAATTATGTAATAGCTTGATATGGAGATAGTTTTATTTTAAATAATAAACATTTAAATTGTGATAATCTGATCACAAATCTGACCATTACAGTTCATAAATTATTATTCTCATTCTTTGTCATGTATGATAACAATACAGGAACAAAACAAGAAACCAAACAGAAATCAAATCAAATCAAACAGACTAAGAACACAAAAGCCAAAGAACACCACACATGACAGCAGTGAACATATACACACTTCAACAGACCAAGACACACAGAAACAAAGGGCAACTTAGACACAGACCGAGACTAGACACACCTGGAGAAGATAACAATAGGGCAGGGCTACAAAAGATGCACACTTGGGAAGAGAGCTAAAGTGGAGACAAGCCAGAAAACACAGAGCCATGTGCTAGAAAAGACAGCCTGGACAGATGCATGACATTCAAACATTCTATGACTTAAAAGCTTCTGTAATCATTTTATGTAATATTACTTTTTTAAAAACATCAATAACCCTTTTTTAGACCCCATTATATAATTTAGAATTTGTATGGCAATATATAAAAAACACAATATAACTAATATATAATATATTTACACTTTAAACAAAACAATTTATTTGTCATACTTTTTTCTGCTAGAACCACTTTTCAAAAGGTTTGGACAGAAGCATTTTTATTTTATAAAAGAACTATGCCCTGGTGCCCCCTGCTCCCCTGCATCCCCCTGCTCCCACATAGAAACTATCAATATAGCAATATAACATCATGTAGAACCATTCAATGTTTGAAGCATTAGGTTACTTCCAGTAATTAATTAAAAACGTAAAGATAAAGAAAACAAGTTGTGTTATAATTAACGGCTTAGTAAAAGCTAAGGAGCTGAGCTGAATGAGTGCTACTGCACCGCTTCACAGTTATATTTCTTATATCTGTTGCATTAACTGCAGTAACATACTCTACACTGATGGACTTTTAATTACATTGCCCCCTTATAATGGCAAATAACATTTTGAAACAAACAGCACACATTTTCCATTATCAGTAAACTTTAATTAAAAACAACAACAACAACAACAACAACAACAACGAGAGACTGTGTCTACCACAACTACTATTAATAGTGGAAACTGCAATAATTTTGGTGATTGTAAAAGTTCTTGCTGGGTCAAATAGACATATGCATGACAGTAGGCTCCTCCATGACACGCAACACAGAGGACTCCTGGACCTGGCAAAGGAGAAGGACTGGACAAATAAGAAAGGGACAGACACAACTAAATATGAACACAAGACGGAAGACCTGGGCAGGAGACCGGACCTGAGACCTGAGACATGGGATACACAAAACAGGACAGCATGAAGCATGGGCAGTTGGCACTGCCGTAGATGTTGAAGCAAAGGCAACTGGAACTGCCGCAAACACAGAAACACGGGCAGCTGGCACTGGCATAGATATAGAAGCACGGGCAGCTGGCACTGCCGTAGACACTGGGGCAGAGGCAGCTGGCACTGCCATAGACACTGGGGCATGGGTGTTGATCTTAACAGTACCATATATAAAGTTCATGAAGCTCAGAAGGTCCCCCAGATCTTTCAGACCAGAACCCCCATGCACCACATCCCAGCTAGCCTTGCTTCTCCCATAATCATAGTCATCTTTTAGAACAAATCAAAACACTACGATACATAGTCAAAGGCCACGCTTACATTTACACACCCAAACACAAAGACTGACAACAAAGGACCATATATACACGGACAAGACTAGAAAGACCTGGGGCTGGATTACAAAAGGGCAGGGTTACAAACGAAACACAGGTGGGAACTATGTCAGTTCACAATGACATTTGATCAGTATAGCAAAAATAAAGACAAATGAGCTTTGCTGAGGGCAGTTTCAATCTAATATGAATTTGAATGGAATTTGTTTTTAATAAAAACAGTCAAAAGATAAAACAATAAAAAGGAGTTTATGCGTTAACTTCCTTTCCTTGATAGAAGAAAAGAAGAAGATTTTTCTGTTCTTTGAAATTACAACATGTACTGCTGAGGTCAAAATGAAAATGTAAGAGTAAATAGTAAATATGTTCTCCTGGAAATTTAAATAAAGTATTTAAGTATTCAAGTAAAAAAAATTCAATCTTACAATCTCTGTATTCTTCACTCCTGTAAAGCAAGAACTGTCATACAAGACTATATACAAAACATCAGATTGATGTCTCTAGCTGCTGTTTAGGCCATGTGATAAGTTTGACTGCATATTTATTTGTTTATGTTCTTGCTCAATACTGCCATTTTATGGGTCTGACAAGCGTTGGTTTGTTTACTCTCTCCTTTGTGGCTGAAGTCTACCACTGACACTAACTAATGACGGAGTGTGTGTGTATGTGTGTGTGTATATATATATATATATATACATGTCAGTGTGTGTGTGTGCTGTGGTGTCATGGCCAACAGTGCAACTGTCTGATTGAGCTCAGCACAATTCAAGATAGGGGTCAAAGGACAGGACACACAGTCTACTGTCATGGAAACTATAATCTTAACACAGATAGAGCCCTAAATTTATTTAATCCACTGCAAAGAGAACCGTTTCAAATCTGTAACGTAATTAATGATGCTGACCAATGAACCACCCTTCTGAAACTCGATAAATAATGCAAATTGCTCATTTACACTCTGATCCTGGGAATAATGCTAATATTTAATGCTGTAAATAAATTCTATGCAATTTATTTTTATTAGGTTTGTTTAACTGTACTGTGGTTTTACCTACAATGTCAAAAACAGCTACTTTCATGACAGTTGCTTTGTCATGAAAAATTATTTGCTTGCACTGTAGAAATCATGTAACTGGAAAGCAACATGTATAAAACACAGCACTGAGAAAAAGTTCAGGAAATGATGTGTAAAATCTCAGGAAATGACATGTAACACCTTGTAAAGCAAGTAAGTATTTACAGTTATCCAATGCTAACTTTATTACTAATCTACATATCTGGGGTACGATGAACTAACGTGGTACGATGCATCTGTAACAGTAACTAACTCTCAAAACTGTCATACCTTTGTTGGAACCACAGCAGTTGGAGTCATGTTGGTTTGAACCACCGTATTCTGAAATACCATATTTATGGATGAGTTTGGACTGATTTTCACAGCAGGAAACTCTCAGCCACAGTATTGCCTGTGCCTTAGTGGCTGAGTGGGCTAAACGTCTGAGCATGACTGTAGAGGACCACACCGGTGTGGGCTAAAACCTTAGTGTTGCAGTGTGCTTTTTCCTAACAGCAGTGAAATCACTTTGGTTGATTAAAAACTGATTTGTGAATGTTAATATTATGAAGTTGTCCTTTTGTATGTTTGTAATAAAAATGAATAGCACATTTTTATCATAGACCTATAAGCCCATAAGAAACCCATATGCACAAGTATTTTTATATATATGAAATACATTTCAAATACATTGCATTTAATTCCAAAATATATATTTATACATGAAATAAAATGTATTTCAGAAAATATTGCCTATGTACCAAATATACAGTATTTTAAAATAAATTCATTTAAAATAACACAAAGATGTATCCTATAGGGTTAGCAAGTATTTAACATTGCAAAAACATGTTTCATATATACAGTAGATACACAGTAAATATACAATTGAATTTATATATTTTTTTAACCAATAACTATTTTCATGAAGAATATATTTAATAATACATTTATCAAAATATGTGACATATTTAAATAAAAACAATGCAAAAGATATGTGATATATTTAACAATTTTATAACTTTACCAAAAAAAAAAAATATATATATATATATATATATATATATATTTTTTTTTTTTTTATTTGTACATATTGCTCAGCCACAAATTGAACACAAACATATAATTTAGAATGATGCCACAAAGAGGATAGAGCACTGTGTAAACATATCAGAGTTGATAAAAGGAAAGGGTGGAGCAAGAATGAGGAATTCTGGCAGTTCAATAAGCACATTAAAAACAGATACATGCTATTCATCTGAATGAATAGCAGAATCACTTTAAAAGAGAAAAAATGCTGCATGTAAGAAAAAAAATATTGTTCTGAATGGAAAGTGCTAAGTTGAAGGTACCATTACTCAAGGCAGATGTGTCAACTGTGGATATGCTAAATAGTATAATAATAATGCTGAATATAGCTAGTTTAAACAGCTTAACATATGACACAAACATTAACTAGGACACATAAAACACTGAAATAATGGATACAGCAATGCTTTTAGGGATTGTATTTATCTTGAATGTGGCTGAATCTAACTACACATCACACAGACTATATAACAGTCATACAAATGCCGGTGTGGTCACACAATGAAGTCTGACATAAACACATACCAACTAAACGGATATAGAATGTGAACAAATCCAATGTGTGGTATTCAGGTATTCCCCTGAATACCTTTAAATATTGTGATCACTTAGCATAGGACAATCTGATAACACTTTACTAAAGAGCAGCATTCACAAGGATACATATGTCTTTCATCATACTTCACTATTTGATATTGAAAGCCTTACTTTATGTACTGAAATGTACTGCCTTTCTCTCTCATCACCTGCATGTTCTTACATTTGCCATAGTATCATCTGAAAGAAAACTGGGAGGAATACAAAAGGAAGTGAATATAGAAGAAATGTGTGTGTGTTGCTTGTCTGAAATCTAAAGAGGCTCTTTAGGGGCTTCAGGAGAATGAACTACAGTTTTAATTGTGTTACCTCGCAAGCCTGCATGGGACTCCTCAAATCATTCCTCTAGGAGTGTGATCAATATATCATTCAAACCACCCGACTATATTACAAAGCCTGACAGAGGGAGCCTCATGAGGGTATGTGTGTGTGTGTGTGTGTGTGTGTGTGTGTTTGTGTGTGTGTGTGTGTGTGTGTTTGTGTGTGTGTTTGCATATTTTAATTTTAATAAAACAACTATGCAAAAAATAAATAAATATACATTTTCCGTAGCTGGCGATCAATCCTGCACAAGTTGTAGAAACATTCTTTCATACAAAACTTCTTTAATTCAGCAAAGTTGGTGCACTTCCTTGCTGAAACTGCTCTTTAATTTCTAATAGACTAAGATCTACTATCCTTCTCAGATGATACCAAACTTTCTTATTCATTGTTTCTTCTTGATGTATTTGCACTTTCTGGGAGTAACTGTCTCAAAAGTTCAGGGAAGGCATTTTACTACATTCAGAAGCTACTCCCCACCTCATTCCAAAATGTTGAATGGAGAACTATCATGGCTCAATGCTGGGGACTTTTGAGCCCTATAGCCCACGTCTGCCATTATTCATGTTATCTGCCCCTGGAAGTCTTATTCTATTGGCAATACAGGGATTAGATAAGCTGTTTTGCATTTCTGTCAGCAACTTAAAATAGCTGAATGCATTCATTAGAAAGGGTGTCCAAATACATTTGGACATGTAGTGAATACTATCATAAAATATCTTTACGCTGTATCTGTATATTTGTCTTTGCACTATATTAAGTCCATTCATAAGTCAAATTACTGCTTTTGTTCTGATTTGCTGTGAAGAAGAAAACATTTTGTTGCATAAATGTGAAATTATTTGAAGTATTTTTAAGGTAGACTAAATTTGTTAGTTTGCCTAAATGAACTGTTTGCTCAGTGCAGCAGAAAGGACCTGTGTACAGAAGCAAATACATAAGAAACAAATAAGTCCAAACCTACATCAAGAGTGAAGAGAGAGACAGAAACAGAGGAGTAGATGTAGGGGCAGAAGATGGGGCAAAGTAATGGCAATGGTAAATTTTCAGCTGTAATATCTAAGATTATTTCCTCAAACGCTCTTTTTGTTCACTGAGTGTTTTGCTCAGTTTACGATCCATTACAACAGGGTGACAACATGATTCCATTCCTTTTCTTTCTACAGAAATGAAGCAAAAACTGCCCATAATGTTCTCAAATTTGCAACCAGAGACTGTGCAGAGACCAGACGCAGAGCCAGACTCACATGCTCATTTGGTAGACATGTCCCCTTCACTCAGACTTCTCTCAGACTTCATTAAGCTTAGAGCAGAGAAGCAAAGCAAACCCAGTTATCACGTGAGCACAAAGTTTAAATACTTAAAGTGCAGATCATGTAAGTTTGTCTTCACCTCATCCACTCCATAGAATAAACAGAAAGGGTGCGATGCATGTCCTGTGGACAATCTCTTTCAGCCAGACTGCCCATTACTTTATTCCTTGAGTAACCCCAAGTTTAGTCCATAAATTAACCCCAAGTTTAGTCCATAAATTAACCCCAAGTTTAGTCCATAAATTAACACCAAGTTTAGTCCATAAATTAACCCCAAGTTTAGTCCATAAATTAACCCCAAGTTTAGTAAAAAATGTGCAGGTTGCTATGATTAGTGTTTAACTGTTCACACATTGATTACATGTTTGTAGAGTTGGTTCATTTTTTGAGCAACAATGTGAATGATGCTCCTCTGGTTCATGTGAATTTTGGCACAGAAAACTGAAATAAATGTGTTTAAATACTTTTCCATAAATGCTTCTCAAACTGATATTCTTACAAGGACTTCATGCAGAGTCGATGGCCCTTAAAGGCATTAGAATCTTCCCCTTAATGGAGTTATATCTCGTGCATATACATACACAGAAAAATGCATCACTGTGATGTTTTTCACTTTCTGGGTGCCATTATGCTTTCCATCTTTAAATAAGAGATGAATGAGGTATTCTTTTTTGTTCAATGCACCTTTTTTTCCAAGGGATAATGAATACATACAACATCAGTTTAGATCGATAAGCTTACATATCAGACTAGTACAACACCAGCATTTAGAAATCTTTGTTATTAACAGAAAACACTAATATACTCCAGTGACCACCTTTCACTTTTAAGCTTCCGTTAATATGCTCAATAAATTTTGAAGCGAGCGAACAAGGAGGAAAGAAAGGGCATTTAGAAACTGCAGGAGAATATAAAAAGTAAGTTTGTGAGGTTATGGAGCGCAGAGGCTATGAGGAAGAGGAGGAAGAAAAGGGACAGTGCTAAGGCAGCATTTTTAGAGATCCTTTCAAGTTTGTCTAGAGGAGTCTTTAAGACTAAAAGGTGAAAAAAAAAGATTCAGAAAAGCATGTTCAGACTATGTGTACAGAAGAGGAAAGCCAACAAGCTGAAGCTGCCAGCAGATATTCCACCAGTAAATGACATAAGAGTGCCAAATGGATGTAAGTCCCTGGTGGAGGTGTGCAGGTGGAGTGAGGCACAGGATGTGGTGTGTTGCGCAAAAGCAGGTTTAGCACCAGGGCCCATATCAAGAGTACAAAATTGCACATGGCTTTTTGAGGTTCTTATGGAAAACGATGGCTATAGTGTGGAAGAATGGGATTATTCCAAAGGAATGGTGAAGGGCAGGCAGTGTCCTCATTCCAAAAGAGAAATATTCTATAATTATTGAGCAGTTTCATCCTACAAGTTTGCTTAATGTGGAGGGTAAGATTTTCTTCAGTGTGGTTGCATGGGGGCTTTTTTGCATACCTGAAAGCTGATAAGCTAATTGACACCTCAGTGCAGACAGCAAAGGCAGACAGAAGAGATCTCCATATGGTGTTTTTGGATTTGGCTAATGCCTTCGGTTCTGTACCACATGCTTTATTGTGAAAAGCATCAGTTCTTTCAGGTGCCAGACAGGGTGACAAGGTTGGCTCAAAGTTATTTTGAGGATAGTCAGTTCTGCTTTAATACAGGGATGTATGTCCCCTGTATTAAAGGGGCTATGGCTAGAAATAATGGCAGGGTGCACAATTTCACTGTTAGCATTTATGATGGTAGGTGGGGAGAGGCTGAACAACAGCACCGATTAAGGCTTACATGGATGATATGACAATGATGATTATTACTGTCCCATGTACCTGGAGGCTATTGGAGAAACTAAATGAAAAAGGCACATATCAGGTTTGTAGTGGGAACTACTTATGATGTCCTACCAACTCAAAATCTTGGTCAGTGGATAAATGAAGATCCACGTTGCAAATCGTGTGCCGGGACATTGAAACTTAGGTCTTTAGGTCAGGTACTCAGGTACTTAGGTCTTTAGCAGATGCATTTGATAAAAACGTCTTGTACAAGTTAACAACGTGCCCATTGTTAGTGGAAGCAGGACAATTAGATTTGTGTGTGAGGGGCAGGGCAGTGGACAACGAGTGGAGGGTGCGAATTGTAAATGGAGGGATGCACAATATTGGAAGCTGTCGGCAGATGTAGGTACTAAACTGCTAGTTCCACATTGTATTTTGGTAATAGCACTGAGGCCCGATATTGTGTTAGACTGTATGTAACACTCTATATGTTACACTATATTTACTATATATTTATTTGTATTTTAAATCATACAGAGACTGTGAGGAGGATGGATACTGCACGAGAGTTTTAGAAAATGTTGGTAATATTAGGAATGAAAGGCACTGAGAAAGAGTGGTCATTGAAGATTCTTGCTACATCCATTGCCAAAAGCCCTTTTTTTTATTGATATTTTTTAATCTACATCCATCTGTGCATCTGTGGAACCCTTGATGTTTTTCAATCTGCACATCTCGTCTGCTCAAAATAGAATAGTTCCATATATATCACCCTCAAAGTCCTCTTCACTCTCTCAAAGCACCTTCATCTTATCACTGCTGTTCCAGGGAACTCTGACAGCTCTATCTGCCCGCTTTGTTTTCTCTTTGCTCTCTTCTTCTATCTCCAATAAAAGCATACTGCCAACAAGATGAGATATTCTCATCCTTGCTGTTACAGTAATTAAACAGTGATGTTATACAATGATTACATACACTGCCAAAGGCTTTCGACCTTAAACCCTTTAGTGTGGGAATGTAACCAGTCAGGATGTGTTGTATAGCTGACAGACAAATGAACAACCCTCAGCTGCCCTCTGAGAACATGTTATAAATCACAAATGTACCAAGTACATTATGCACCCACCAGAAGTGAAAAAGAAAAAAGACATGCATGCACTCAGAAATACATGCGTGTGTGTGTGTGTGTGTGTGTGTGTGTGTGTGTGTGTGTGTGTGTGTGTGTGTGTGTGTACGGACGCATATTTGCATGTAGATGAATGCACGGGCACAGAATCATATGCATATGACTCTCTAGTGTACTTCGAAATGCACACATTCACATACACACGTACAGTCTCTCCCCTTGTCTCGCTCTCCTCTAACACCCAACCCCCAGCACCTCAGGCTCTGAAATTCATGTGCGAGATAAAGAAAGGAAGAGTGAGAGAGAACGAGAGAGATAGAGAACACATGGCACGACAGCACAGGAGGTTGGTGAGAAGAGGGGAGAGGAAAAAGGGGGAGGGGAGGAAAGAGGCAGGGAGATGGTGACACGTGAGGACAATGGAGAAGAAAAAAACACAGGCAAGAAGAGAAACAGAGAGAGAGGGAGAGAGAGAGAGAGAGAGAGAGAGAGAGAGAGAGAGAGAGAGAGAGAAAGAAAGAAAGAAAGAAAGAAAGAAAAAAGAGAGAGAGAGAGAGAGAGAGCGAGCGAGAGAGAGAGAGAGAGTTAGAATGAGATGCAGGCCTTGACCTACTCGCCCTTAACGGGGGACTTAACCTCATCAACCCAGACACATTCCAGCATACATACACATGTGAACTTACACACACGCACATGTATGCATGCGCACAAGCATGCACGTGCAGACATACACTCGCAATCCAGACACATTCCGACAAGCCATTAACCCTTACACCACTACAGTAAAACAAGCTTAACCTACACTGTACAACTGAAGAGCAGGGTAATGGTGGGCGTAACAACTGCAGGGTAGAAACCCAACCTTCAATTCAGAGCTTAATACAGTTTATGTTCTAAACTTGTGTTTTAAGTTACTTCTCTGAAGTAATAACATGATTTCTTGGAACAGATAAGGAACAGAAAATACACTCTAATCACTATTATTATTATTATTATTTTTTTTTTAACTGTGATGCACATTTTTTCTCTTCGTGTCTGAATCATAAAGTGGAATCTCAGAATGACTTTGCAGGCATTATTTTCCACAATCAGTTAAATGTTGCACATATCAGAGCAGAACATGTATCTCCAAAATGGAGAGTTTACAGGAGGAGCAAAAATGTTCCTAACTTTGAATTCACATTGAATTGTCTGTTTATCCACAACTATTTATTATCTATCAAACCATGGAGTTTTTCTCATATACATTATAGTCATTACATGTCACGTGAAATATTTCAAGTCTTCTTTGTTTTGCTTTGCACTGGTATGGCTTATATAGTGTAGCTCATGAAAATCAGAAATGTAATGATTCTAAATGATTCGAATCATGAAGTGCTCTAAAACCCCCTTGTTGACACTGCATTAACTCTGGACTTCATAAAACATAATGGACCAACACCAACAGATGACATGGCACACTAAACCATCACAGACTGTGGAAACTTCACGCTGGACTTTGGATTCTGTGCCTCTCCACTCTTCCTCCAGGCTCTAGGAGATAGAAACAGTAGTACTCTAGATTTCCAGATAAAATGCAAAATTGATGGAGCAGCAGGCAAAAATTACCTGGCTCAGCTTTATATTAAGAATTCAAAAACATATATTTCCATTGATATGCTTTGCAGTATGTAACAACAAAATCTGTCCAATAATTATCTGATTAAAGCACTGTACACATGAAGAAATGTGGCCATTTACACCTTTAACTGTTTTTTTCTTTAACTGAAGGTATGCATTTGCACCCCCCACAGAAGGCCTAAGAATGGAATTTAAGAGCCATGGAAAAAAGAGGACACACGGAGGAATGTGAGCTGTGAAATCTAATGACAGAAATGATAGTGATAATCAGAAAACATACAGTACATTCACTGAGCACTTTCCTGTGTGACACAAATGCCTGTGCCATTCCACCTGCTTTTGAATGTGCACTTATATGATCTCCTATCTCCACATTTCAAAACAGATCCAGTGACTGGGGAAAGAACACTGAACTCATTGGCATGGTCATTAAACTAGTTTGTTGAGACAATTTTACTTTGTAACACGCACCAGTAAATAGTCTGTGGCATGCAAACAATAATTGTGCTGGTAATGACAGTCCCATCATGTGCCAAGAAAACATTCCCTTCACAATTACACTACCTCCACCAGCCTGGAGAAGTTGGGTCCATGGATTCACACTGATGGCACCAAATTCTGACCCTATTATCTGTGTGTCTGAACAGACCAGGCTACATTTGTTCTGCTTTTAACTGTCTAGTTCTGGTGAATCTGTGCCCTTTGCAGCCCCAACATTCTGGCTCACAGACATTTAACCTGTTGTAATTTTCTGCTGCTGCTGTTTGTCATATTCCTCAACGTTGGCTGTGTTGTGCTGAATGGACAAGATTAGAATACTTCGTTGAATTCTTGAATTACTAAGATGTAGATGCAACTCAGTGAGAACCAGCATGGTAAGGAAACCAGATGCAGAAAGGGATGGAAGGACATGATTGGAAGAACAGGACAGAATTTAGGGTACACAATGAAGGGTTAAGATGAAGATAGGGGCTGATGGGATGGGAAAGAAAGAGGATATTATGATTTAGGCCTAGATAAAGAGAACTAGGATTAGAATTAACACAGGAAAGGCGATGACAAAAATAAAGGTTTTTTTGAGGAAAAAATAGGTTGTGTTAAAAAAGTCTTGGGATTGAAAAGGGAGCGGTTTGTGATGAAAGGTAGGAGTGGAAGGCAGAGGACAGGATAGATAAGGAAAGACAATCCCACAGAGGCATCATTGGTCATGCTGGTCATGACCAAATTAGGTTCAGGAATCATCACAGAGGAAAGCCAGAGAATTACTAAGACAAGGTTAAAAAAAGAAAGAAAGAAAGAGAGAAAGCATGGGAGTCTGGTCTTCTACTGGAGAAAAACAGAAATAAGGGAATCAAAAAAATAAATGAGAGAAGCAGAAGAGGATGCTAGGCTTGCCTGATGCCTGATGGATGTCTGGAGGCAGGGTCTCTAGTGGAAAGGTTGATGTCTTTGGGGTGTCACTGTTCAATGAATCATACCCTGAATAAATTGTGGGCAAGCAATCATGGAAGTGTTGGAAGCGTAGAATCCTAGAAGGATCTTATTAAAGCAGTAACAATGTGAACATATCAGAGCCATGAGAATTTACTTTTTGAGAAAAAAAAGGGGCAGCTCTGGCCTGGTGGTTATGGAACCAGCCTTGTGACTGGAAGGTTGCAAGTTTCATCCCCTTAACTGGCAGGACATGAATGAAGTGCCCTTGAGCAAGGGAATTAACTCCCCAGCAGCTCCACGGACACCAATGATAAGGATACCCACAAATCTGGGCCCCTAGTGTGTGAATTCAATAGTGTGTATGTGTGTGTTTCACTGCATGGATGGATAACATGCAGAGTACAATTTTCCATGTGCAAAGTGGTTCTATTTTGTTTTGTTTTGTTTTTTAGAATGATGTGGTGGTGTAGAATGGAGAGACATGATCTAGAAAAGTCCAGAAAAGGCACTGAGTGAGCCTACCTTCTTCTTAAAAATCTTTCCATTGAGGATTCCTCAGAACAAACCCAAGATAAAGTTCCTCTACTGACCTGTCAGTATCCAACCTTATGTTGGAATACATGAGCAAAACGGACAGTTTGCAAAACAGGCACAGATGGTCTACACAAAAAATAATCACAAAAAACAACAGTGCTGAGTACGGCACATATTAACTATAAGCATTGATGTTCATTTTGTTAAGAAAAAATAGTTAAGCCTATATAAAAAATAAAAATAGGGTTATCAATTAGTTTACTTGATGTTTGTACATTGCAATTATATCACATGACGAATAGAAGGAAAACACAGATGGTAGAGAGTTCAGTGCACACCTGTCCATAGCAGACACTGATCAGAGTAGCATAGTGACTAAACTGGAGTGAAAACAATGTGTCATTGTCCACTTTCCAAGCTACCACTGTGTTAGGTTAGTTAACCAAAGGCAAAAGGGATGAAGTACATGGCTGGAAAATGTTCAAGAGACATTAAAATGGTAGTCACTGCTCTATCACACGTGGCAATATGCTTTACATGGTTCAGGACTGAGCTGTCTCAGTGTGATACAGTAACATCAAACTTAATTCGACAATATTACAATACATAGAAAACATGTTTTATCATTACTAGATGAATTTCATAGAGATGAAAATATAGCTTTATGTGTAATGTTTGGCCCAGAAAAGCAGTATGAATACAATAGCTGATTTATCAATGACTACAATTTACATGAATAATCAAATATCAGATAGATGGATGGATGGATGGATGGATGAATGGATGGATAGATAGATAGATAGATAGATAGATAGATAGATAGATAGATAGATAGATAGATAGATAGATAGATAGATAGATAGATAGATAGATAGATAGATAGAGAGTGAGAGAGAGAGAGAGATAAACCATATATACAGATTACATGACACTATAATGCTTTCCCACAGAACAGTGCCAAGCAGAAGTATTCACATGAAAAGGTTGCCAATTAATATAAACCATGTTAATTGTATCCCAGTTACACTAATTACATTAACACCTTCTCACCACATTGCATAAAGTGGGATTTATGTAGGCTACAACAAGCACTGCTGAACATTTGTAATGGACTGATTTCCCACTGAGGTTTCTTCTGGAATAACCAAGCATTAAAAGCATTGCTAGACTGTTAAAATCTAACACAGGTCTAACAATTATTTTTCCAACCAAAGAGAAGAAGAATGTACCTTGATGTTAAAGCATAAACAGACTGAAGGCTGCATTCTTGTATATGACATTTCAACCCAAGAGCACATCCATCTTTTAATCCTTTATGGATCTCTGAGTAAGCAGTAGAGAGTTGTGCAGTATCTACTGGGCTCTGACATAAACAAACATAGGCAGAATTGATTCAGTCTGTGACCTTGAAAATCTGGAACAAGGCCATTCTCCCTAATTTACACACTCTCCAACTGCAGACCATGGGAAGTGCTTCCCTATGACTTGGCACATTATTGATCCTGACACATTATTCTGCTGGTTCTAAGAGTAACATACAGTGCTCTCCACAATTAATGGCACCCCTGGTTAAGATAGGTTAAAAGCCTTGAATAACTTCAATTTTTATTGCAGAAAGATACTCTTACTCTGAACATTGTAGAAAAATGTAACCTTTAATTCAAATGAAAAAAAAGTGACTGAGAAATAATAATTTTTCATAAAATCACCTGTTACACAGTTAGTGGCACCCCTAACAGTACCTACAGAATAAATGTAATTGAAGCATTTCTGTCATTTCTACTGTAGTTTATAAAGTTAATCAGAGTATATAGGAATCATTCATTAGTAATTCATCACTTCCTGTTTCCCACTGGCATAAATATGACACCTATTTCTAAATAAGAGGCCTATTTCTCTTATCCACTCTTCAACATCTGTAATGACAAGAGAACACATCACTGAAGTAAGACAGATGTGTCTCCACCTTCATAGGTCAGGCAACAGCTACAAGAAAAGATCCACTTAACCACAGCTACCCATATCTACAGTCAGAGGAATCATCAAGAAGTTTAAAACTTGGGAACCGTGGCAAACAAATCTGAACGAGGACGCAAGTTTATCTTGCCACCCCACACAGTGAGGAGGGTAAGAAAAGAAAAATGTTCTCCAAAGCTCACTGTTAGAGAACTGCATCAAAGAGCAGCATCTTAGAGCCACAAAGTCTCCAAAACCACCATCAGGGGTTATCTTCTGTCTTGTTGGTGAAAGAGGGTTGTACAAAATAATAACATCCTATATTATTTAAAAACAAAATAAATGTATTAGATGCCTAAGGACACATCTTAATGAGGTGTGCCAATAATTGTTGAGGGTGCTGTATATTTTAATAAGCGTAACTTATATCCTACATTCATTGCAAATTTGTATACAATATTTTATACAGCATTTATAAATCATTAAGATGTGTAGAAAGTGTATTTTTATGTAGCATTTTAATTGCTGGAGAAATGTCCATGCTATAATCACAAAAGAGCATGAGATGCAAAAAAAACTTAATTTATACATACTGTAGACACAGTGTCTTATAAAAAGCGGTGGACAATATGATAACATTTTATTTGTATTGTGATAATCTTTGTTTTCATGACACACAATATACTTTTATGAGTATACTGTGGATATTTTCTAATTCTGTAATACTGTTTGTCCACTCTATAAAGTACAGTTGGTATTCATTTCAACTGTATTGCTGCTACCACCGCATGCATTCCACATTCTGCACATCTGCTCGGTATATGTAATCTACATACTTGTACATTTATATATGCCATACTTATGTATACATATTTATATCCATACACTTTATGTAAATAACACTGTATATTGCACTTCTGGTTGGACGCTAACTGCATTTCATTGGCTCTGTACTGGTACTTTGCACAATGACAATAAAGTTGAATCTTATCTAATCTAATCTTATCTAATCTAATCTAATCTAATCTAATATATTGTTAGTTGATTTAATTATATGATTAAATATCTAATTCCACTGAAGCACTGTTGTGTAAATTCAAAATCAAGAAACATTATAATAACATTAAACATAAACACATAGACGTGCACAAGATAATGCTACAAATTAATATCCAAGAGTTTTGATTGATCGCATTGTTGAATGCTGTTGGATCAACTGTGGGGAACTAAAAGCTTCAAGCATCTTACCATCAGGCACTGATGAGACAAGGTGTCATGTCTCGGTTATATTCTAGTCTTCTTCACCTTTTGTCTTGGTTGCTGTGTTTTCCCATGTGCTCCTAGCAGATGCTCTGTGTTTGTTTTGGTCAAGTCTCCTCCCTTGCTCCACCCATTCCCATCTGTGTCTCATTTGTAACCCTGCCCCCTCGTTATCATGTCCCAGGTGTGGTCAATGTTGTGCTGTATTTAAGACCCTCTGTCCCAACCTGTCTTTGTGAGTCCTTGTTGAAGATTTGTGATGTCAGTCCATGTTGATATTGTTATTGTGTTTGTTAGTCATCCTGTTTGTTTACTTAGTGTTTGTTTAAGATCTGTTTGTTTAAGTTTCTGTGTGGAGTTTGCATGTTCTCCCTGTGTTCGCGTGGGTTTCCTCCGGGTACTCCGGTTTCCCCCACAGTCCAAAGACATGCATGGTAGGTCAATTGGCGACTCTAAAGTGGCCCGTGTGTGTGTGTGTGTGTGTGCGCGCGCGCGCGCGCGCCCTACGATGGACTAGCACCCTGTCTAGGGTTGTTGCCGGCTGGTCACTGGCTCCCCCGTGACCCTATTCAGGAATAAGCGGTTCAGAAAATGGATGGATGGATGGCTCCACAACCCCTGTATTTACTTATTCATCTATTCCGTCCAACCCTACGTGATACAAGGCCATCCCACAAAACTCAGAGCAAGAAAGAGACGACTGAGGGAAGTTACAGTGACTCCAACAACCCCTTTGAAGAAACTATAGAGTTCTGTGTCTGTTAAGAGCTCTGAATGTCACTAGCTTGAATGAAAGAGGGGCTAAAATAAGCCATGACTCTAGAGACATACTTGCATCATGAATCTACCTGTGTAGATATTTGCCTAAGTGCTACACATTACTAGAGGCTTCCAGTAGAGGGCTTACATATGAATGTCCGTCACATGAACAAAGCGTGCAGATAAATTGTAGCTGCAAACAATTACAACATGATTAGAGAGGGTTTGGAGGAGCCTGTGCCATTTAGTTTGGTTTGCTCTTGATTCTTCAAGTGAGTGGTATCACCATGATGAGATTCAAAGCCTTCAGAAAAGCTGCAGATAAAAATGAGTTTGGGAAGGGATATGAAAGTTAAAAAGTTAGAAATCATCCCATGCATTGATAAAATTCTACCAATTTACCAGTAAAATACAGAAACTATCAACCTGGCCAGGTCAGGCCAGTATATCCCTAGAGCAGTCCGTTAATATCAAAGTACAGCATGAACCACCAAGACTAGCAAGAGACCAAACAAGTTGTACATCACTGTAGCGATCCACTATGAATTATTTATTATATTAGAAGGTGCTTGAGGAAAAAAAATCCAATAATCTGTCCATGCAACATGACAAAGACTACAAACATTCCAGGAAATCCACCAAGGAATGTCTCAAAAATAAGAAATGAAAACTTCTGAAGAGTTCCGAGTCAAAGCCTGGATCTTAATCCTATTGAGATGCTGTGGGATTATTTGAAATGGGCCACGCATGCAAGTTACCCCTCAAACCTCACACAGCTGGCAATTCTGCATGGAGGAGTGGAAAAAAACGGTTTCCTCACAGGAAAGACGCATTTCTGTTAATTGCAGTACATTTTTAGTAAAAGATATTTCTTCCATTTTATTTTTTATTTCACCTTAAAATGAAGATTAAATGTCCTTGTGTTTAAATGTGAGAAAGTCTTCATGAGTTGTCTTGATTTTTAACAGCTCTTGGTCTCAGTTTGTGTGTCAAGAGATATTCCATGTTACCAAAGTGCAACTGCTTTTTAAGACACTCATCATCAACAAATAGTTGCACCCAGAAGGAAGTGTTGGATTGCAATGCTATTTTGAAGGAAGTGAAATGTTACCAGAAACAATAAATGATTAAAAATGATTAAAAATCAAATTAGACTAATATGGGCAGAAGTAGTGTCTCTCAGTATGGCATTGGCTGGACTGCAACATGCCAGATATGGAGCTGTAGACGTTCTCAGTGGTGTCCTGTAATAATACATCCCATGCAGCTTGAAAATTCTCTCACTTCCAGCAGATTCTGCTGTAGGGTGGAGTGTGGATAGCAAGTCCAATAGCATCCTACACACTTCAGGATAGGTCTGACAATGCAGCTGTAGAAATAGCACACACAGATTTGTTTGTCATCTCCACCAAGACAAAAAACGGGCTCATCACTGAAGATGACAGGCTGCAATTCCGATTGACTCCATGACAGGTTGGCAGTCTTTGCTGAAGTGGATGTGGTGTTAAGAGCAGTCGTCCTAACAGTCTGCATGCATGTACTCCTGCACTGTGCAGACAATGCCAATGCCAATGATGCTGGCACTAAAAGGATGACTCATGGAGGTGCCTGCCTTCTTCTATCCACTCCCTCCAACAGTGTGCTATGGTGATGACCAACCAACTCAACAGCATGAGTCAAAATGGAAAGCCTGTACAATGGAATAACCTTATATAGTCATCCAGGAACATCAATAAGCACAGTCCATGTGCAGCCAAGTGTGAAACTTGAATAATTTGCATGTTTTATGAAGTCATGCCAACCCACCAAGTTTCATTCCTGTCGGCTAACTCCTTCTGGGTGCAATTATTTTTTGGCAATTAGAGTAGTGCAAATATAGTACAAATTCTTGTTCCTGAATTTAAATGTGCATTTACACAATTTAATACACATCACACACTCTTGACTATGCAACTACTCTTTGTTTAGCAGTTAATTAACTACAGCTGGGCAATATGGACAAAAAAATGTATATCCCGATATTTTAGCTAAAAGGCAATATGTGATATATAATATGCAATGCAAATACAATGTAAAAAAACTAGGACACGCAAACCTCCTTCTGGCTTTTTATTTAATTTAAACACAGAAATCTTCCTTTCTACTTTATACACAGATACAAGTCTTATGCCCCCCTCTATAGTGTGAATGTGAGAGCACAAATGGGGCGAGTGAGTGAGTAGAAAAAAGGTTTCCACAAGATTGAAATCCATCCATCCATCCATTTTCTGTACCGCTTATTCCTGAATAGGGTCACGGGGGAGCCGGTGCCCAGCCAGCAACTGAGCACAAGGGCAGGAAACAACCCTGGACAGGGCGCTAGTCCATCGTAAGGCTCACACACACACACACACACACACACACACACACACACACACACACACACCCACACACACACACATACTAAGGGCCACTTTAGAGTCACCAATTCACCTACCGCAGAAGTCTTTGAACTGTGGGGGAATAGAACATTTAAAAACCTAGAAATTCAATATGAATGATATCACCTCAGCCAATATCTTGCTTTGTTTATATATTTCATTATCAATATAAATATTGAGATATTGCCCAGACATATAATTAATGGTAGCTGCATTGCTCATTCCAATGTAATAAGGGTATATCAAGTTAAACTATACCCAAAAATTACAACACTGAAAAAAGAAAATGTGTTTTTCAAGTCCTGAAATGTATCAAATAATTTCAACATGAATAAATATATCTCAAACAAAGATTGAAACTTTTTCCCCTTATCATCAGCCTATAGCCCAAATGCAAAACCTCTGCAGTTGCCAGGGTTACATAACATTACATAAACAGGCGAGTATGAGTGTGAGTAATATTTCATAACATCGAGGACCCTGACACAGTGGTATCATCTCTCCTCTAAGTCTCTTTTTTGCTCTCTCTCTCTCTCTCTCTCTCTCTCTCTCTCTCTCTCTCTCTCTCTCCCATTCTCTCGCTTCCTCTCATGTCAGAATCAAAGGCAGTTTGTTCCAGAACATCCCTGAGATAGCTCTAGATGGCTCAATATCAAACAGGACATGTTGCCTCCGAGTGGAAGTGCTTCTTCCCCTCCTCCCTACTGTCTGGCACTCGCAGACCCAGACAGTCGCCTCATGCAAACTTTGATATCAAAAAGTCATCATCAAATTCAGTCTTCACCTCGCTCTCCTCTTTTCCTCTTTCAACGTGACCCCCTCGGGCACAAAAAGGGTCAGGGTAGGGTTATGGTCCAGACGCATGGCATCAAGCTACAGGCAATGGCAAGCAGCCAGTTACAAGCAGAACTAGAAGACTGTGGTGAAATGTTTGACCAAATACCGTCTATTTTATATCAGTGTTTCTGAATGATACATCAGCATGAACCTCTTTGGTGGAGAAGATACTGTGAAAGCTAGCACTGTGCTTTTAATGTGTGATATGCACCAGCTGCAGCACTTACAGATTAATGACAGTACCCTAATCCGTTTTACCATCACAACTAATAATTATCACCATCATACCACCATCAACTAGTACCACATACATGACTTTAATAATGCATTATTAATGCTGATGTGTGGCTGTGCCTTTACAAGCCAAATGTAAATGTGTCTGAGAGCTTCTAATTATATAACAAACAGACAAGCTTAATTCTGTAAGGGTTACAGTTACCATGCAGCAACATATTCTTCAACAACATCCAGCAAGTGATGTAGATATGAACCTATTATCAACAAAGACAGCATGTCACTTAAGAATACTACTGTGCTAAAACAGACATACAATCTTGCCCCCTTTAAAGGTTCTATAAATGCCCTGGAAGAAACATTTATAGAGAAATCTATGCGTGAAGAACTTGTATTGCTTCAAAGAAGCCAGTTTTTTTGTGTGACTGAAATAAAATGAGAATGTTTTGTTTTTTTCCAGCTTATTGTCCTCTAATCAGATCTGCACCATAAACATATGTAGGCTATGCAACTATATACAGTATATGCAACTCACTTTTTGCCCTGTTTGATGTGCTGTTTATTACTCACAATTAGTCTCTCTATTACAGTGTAATAATTTGCTTAATTTACTGAATGCCCTTGTTATCACAGACCAGTCAAATAAATATGCATGATTCCTAAAAATGCTAATATGACATCAAAGACACTTAGAGAACAATAGGTATCTTTTAAAGCACATCGATTATCTAAGGAACACGACTAAGGAACTGGTCAGTAAGACACACAAACACACTAACTACCAGACTGGCAAATATGCATTTGCAGCATTAAACTAGAAAACATTCTCTGCACAGATGTGTAGCGTTCACAACCACCTCCTAGGAGCACAAATATGTCTAAGAAAATATGAAAATGACTGTTACAAAGAAAACACATGAAAATCATACCTACTTACATAGTGTTTTGTACCATATTGTCCTGGTCCAATAATGTGACTCGACATAAGCACTGTGACATGAAATATCAGCATCCATTTGCAAATATCAGTATTGGCTAAATGATAATTCCACAAAGTACTACTCCACTTTTCTTTGTAGTGAGACATGATTTTACCTGCTTGTATCGATCATCTTTTGTTTGGAGCTCTCTCAGGCCCAATGCGTATAGATATTGTCTAAAACCATCCAAACAGCATGGATGGACAGATAAACTGAGATGTGATCGTCATAAACTACTTCTGATTGTGGTTTCGGAAATGACTTGCAGAGGCAACAGAGGCAACCCCAGTGTTTAGCACCTCATACGTGCACAAACATGCATGGATGCACCCATACACACACACGCGCGCGCGCGCATACACTCATATGTGGGTCTGTCAAAGTCTTTCAACAACTCTACTATCCTTGTAGAGGTGAGCTGCTATTGCATATCATTACTGTGAAATACATTTCTCATATTACTTTGCACGTGGTATTATGGAGTGTGAAGGTATGACAAAACAATGTTGTCCACACACACAGACACACACTGACACACCAAACATACACAGTCTGACTTGCCTACCCGTAGGCCCTGTGTACGGCACATGCTCTTTCTGGACCCTCAAAAAGTGTGACACATGGTATTCCTAGGAAAGAATGGAAACATTAAATTAATGAATTTTCGTAAAAACAGAACGTGAGCCACTGAGCAGAGAGATGGTACGGATCAAAGTAGAGAAAGAAAAGATACTGAATTATAGGCTCGTCTTTTGAATACAGGACCACCGTTAATAAGCATACTGACTCATGCTTTCAGATTAGTAAAAAAAAAAAAAAAAAGGGCAGAAAGTGGCAGAAAAATACAAAACAAAACTCATGCAAGACAAGAAAGGACAGGGGGTATCCCCTGAATGACACTTAATGAAATAAAAATACAGAAACACAAGACGATAAAGTACCGTGGTCGGTTGGAACAGGGATGTCCTCGCTCTTTCTTTTCTTCGCTCTCTGTCCTGCGAATTTGCTCCTCCGTGTATCCATCTTTTGGCTATCTTCAGCTTCGACTCCAGGTCCCTTGTTCTCTTCTCGCTTCCTCTTGCTAAGTTTTAACCCCATTTCTCACTCTCTCACGTCTCCTTCCCATCCTTTGAGTCTGCTGTCTTCTTCATTTGTCCATTCAGCAGTCTTCCCCCCACCCCCTGTTTTCTTCGTGTCTATCATAGACACTCACTTGAGCTGCCAAGACTTCTGTAGCACTGCGATTCTAGTGGGAGGTAAAAGCATCAGAGAAGGAGTGATTTTTCTTTTTCTAATTTAATGTGGGAAAGCTTAAGCTTAGTGGGCAAATAGAGAACAGTCGTCAGCTGGGTCAAAGGGAAAGAACTGGTCTGGTTGTGGGGCCTGATTTTATCGGGGAGGCGCGAGGGGGGAACCATTGAGAGGCTGCCCATGTTTCTCCGTCCATCAGGAAGAAACGCGAGGCAAAGAGAGAAGAGAAGCAGCGAAAAAGCCCAGCAGACTGCTCTGACTGTGGTCACCAGAGAGTGAAGGATAATAGGGGAGAGAGTCAGAGAGAGAGAGAGAGAGAGAGAGAGGAGAGAGAGAGAGAGAGAGAGAGGAGAGAGAGAGAGAGAGAGAGTCGTGCGTAAGAGAGGGAGACTGTAAGGGGTGCATGCATGTGTGTGATCGAATGCGAGTGCATGAAGAGGTGGGAGGGGAGAAAGAGAGGGAGAGAGAGAGTAATTGATAGAGAAAGAAAAAGAGGCTGGGGTTCATAGGAGGGAGGGAACAAGGAGGAGTGTGGCAGAGGAGAGAGTTAAGGGGAGGGGGGCTGGAATACATTTTCTTTTTCACGTCTCTGCTCTGGACTTAAATTTTCTTTTACCACCTCCCAACACAACCCCTAAACCTTCATTCCTGGGCAAATGCCACTGTTTTAAGATTGAAAGACAGAGATAGAGAGACAGGGAGCATGAAGGAAAGAGAAAGTGAACCAGGAAGAATGACACGAGACGAGTGTTTCTTTTCAGCCGTTGCTTTTCTTACTTTCTGTCTCGCTTTCTTTGGTTGAGATCACTCACCACACATGCACTTGAACTCTAAATCCTGTCAAGCAGCCCCTCCCCCTCTCTCATCTCTCTCTACCTCCTTTTTGCCTGTATCTCTCTCAGATGGTTGAATACTGCTTGCAGGCTGTAAGTGAGAGGAGAGGGAGGGGAGAAGAGAGGACAGGGGGAACAAAAAGGGGAGAACGATGGTGAGGGGGAAGGGAAGAGGTTTGTAGGAGTAGACTGTATGGTGTATACTGAATGTGTGTGTGTGTGTGTGTGTGTGTGTGTGTGTGTGTGTGTGTGTGTGTGTGTGTGTGTGTGTGTGTGTGTGTGTGTCATCCTTTTTTACATAGAATTATGTTAGCACTTTATTATGTTCTCTTTTATATAGGTAAAAAGTAGAAATTTCAGGAAGACACTTTGCAAGTACATAGCTAATAAGAGCAACTAATCTGAAAAAATGCCACTCGAGAAACTCGAGAAAAAATGAAAACACTTCTAAAAGGAGAAGCAAATCCTTCATGGTAATGCAAATTTCTACAAAGCCCTTTCAAATTCTAGTAAAATTAAAATCTAAATTTATGCCAATGCACAATTTGCCCTAAGTCTGAACACTTTCAAACATTCAAAGCTTGTGAAACACATTCTATGTTCGACTTTTAACAGACTTGTTTATTTCTTACCTTTTTACTTTTTACTAGGAGACCTATATTTTACCTACCTTTTTTTTTTAATTAAACTGGTCCAAACCATTCAAAATTAGAATACAACTGATATCTCTGTCAATTCCTTGTTGTGTTGTTGGTTAATCTGATGTGTTACCCCTGAATGTACATCTGTAACAATACAAATGCTCACAGGTAAATATATGCATGCTGCCATTGTCACTTCCATTTGTTGATGCAGGGCAGCGCCCACTGTTGATGATGTGTTCTGTGATGGTTCGCTAAAAAACACCAAGGTTCTTATAAGCCCGGACGTAACCAGTTCAACAACCAGAGTTCTTTTGGTAGAAAAGGCCTATGAGTTTCGCACTGTTTAAAAAGCTTATGAAGGGTAGGTAGTATGGCTGTACAATATATTGCTTTAACTTTGTCATTTGCATATGCAATAGTTACATAACAGGGCATGCAATGCAATTCCATCAACACAATATCATTTATTTTACTCCAATATTGGATTAAAGGAGTGCATACAAGGAGAACATTAATATTGTGGCATGATGGATCATTGATTTCTGGCGACTTCTGGTGAAAAGTCCTGAATATTTTAATATTGCGACACATATCACAGAAGAAAAAACGGTTGCAATGTCAGTTTTCTTCCAGTGTTGTGCATCTCTAGTATGGAAGGCTATCTGTGGTGACAGTGAGTCTCTTATTTTGGAGGTGCATGGCTATATATACCTGTGCACAAGCTACATCTTAGTTGTGCTTGTGTCACGTATTGTTCCTGTTCAACTCCCCTGTCTTCCCATCTTGTCTTTGTTTTGGCTTTCGCCCATGTGCGTTTGAGCACGTGTTTAATTTTGGTCCTGTCTCCACCCGTGCCCCGCCCATTATCCTCAAAGTCTTCCACCACTTACAGAGTAGAGATTTAGAGTAGAGATTTACTATCTTCTGAACATAACTCAATACACATCCATTCATGTCCAATGTGTACAACCAAGTGAGTACACAGTTAACACGTCCAAATTGCACCAATAGTGTCAATATTTTTGCGTTACCACCATTATGTAGCACTCCCTAAACCCTCTTGGGCATGGAATTCACCAGAGCTGCAACTCAACTGGGTTTAGGTTTGGAGACATACTTGGTCAGTCCATCACCTTTACCCTCAGCTTCGTCAGCAAGGCAGTTGTCATATTGGAGGTGTATTTAGATGACCATCTTTGTGGGCAGCAACAATTCCATTTGTTACATTCTCAAGAGAGTGGCAAGTGTGGCAAGTAACAAGGTCCCATGTTCAATATCCAGTGGATATAAGAGAATTGTACCCAAAGCACCAAAGTCTAGAGCCATGCTCCCCATTCACATGTGGAACCTTGTAACTCATGGAACCCAACCGTATAATTGGGTACAATTGGACATGTTCCCTGTGAGGTGCACTCACTTGTGACCCAGCTATTTTGACATTAATGGCTGTGTGTTGAGCTATTTTCACTGACTACAGCTTGTATAGCAGTTACATCCAAGGTTGGTTTCTATAGTGTTGTCCCATATAAAGATATAATAAAATATTTGCAGAAGTGTGAAGGGAGTACTTACTTTTGTGAGTGATACTGTAATTCACCGATGTGAATGTGTGCCCCCGACATGCAGTTAGTACTATGCTGACGGAAAGCTGTAGTCATGTTGTAGTCATTATCCTCAAAGTCTTCCACCACTGGAAATATAAAGACCCTGGATCTGGATTAAAACCCACTGCCATGGTTATTGTCCTTGGGCCTTGTAGTGGGAAAGGGGCCAACAGTCACAGCCCACCTTACTCTCTCATAAGTCTCATCTAGACCTCTACAGTGGTTGAGAGGGGCCATGTTTAACCCCTCCTCTCCCAATCAGGGACCCTGGTCCGCATCCACGTTCTGTCTGAGACTAACACTACAGATTTTTTATAGATTTCATTCATTTTGTTTAAGTTCTTGAATACATAAATACAAACTGTATAAAACTCAGCTTTTGCACCATTTGCAATAACTGATGCACATTTCTTTCATAAACTCATTCTTTTGCACCATAAAGCTAAATGACATTTTGATTTTGTCTTATAACATCAGTTCATGCAAGTTAGATAACATCTGCTTTTACTATATACATGTATAAGTATAATGCTCCTTTTACTGGCTAAAATACAGCTGATATGCTATTTTATTTGCTTTGGTGGTCTTTTTGTAATTTAGTAGGTACTGTTGGTAGGTTATACGGTTCCGAGTGGCAATAATAAAAACATATAGCAGTTAGTTGAGCTGTCTTTACCTTGTCTGTTGCTGACTGCCTTAAACATTGGTCATTACTCCTGAAAGAAAACTATACACACGGGCTCGGGCTGAAAGCGTTAGCGGATCGTGCGTTTGGATACACTGGTGCATTGTGGGAAATGTAGTTCCAGTAGTGAATTTGCTGATGTGTCCTGTAGTTCTGCAGTTCACAGTTCACAGTTCATTGGGGCATGTGGTTTGTGTTAATTAGTTTTCTCATTTTATTCCTGAAGTAGATAAACAGAGAAGGACCCTATTTCCCCTATTTTGACATCAAAGAACCACAGATTGTGATTTTATTTTATTTGTTTCTATTTGTTCAATACATCAATATTTAAATACCTGGCATATTATAAACAGACATATTTACATTTTAGTTCTTAATTCATGGTCAGACAGATTATGTTCAAATGGTGTAAATTACAGACCATAATTATCCTCCCCAGGAGCGGATCACACCAAAACAAGGCATGTAATAGTCTGCCAAGCTGCCTTTCTCTTATTGGCTTTTGTTAATCTTCATGAAGCCACCATCAGAACAGTGGAAAAACAACCATGTACATGGCAGGGTTGCATGGAGAAAGCTCCTATGAAGAATGTAGAACATTGCTGCTATATGCAGTTTGCTAAAGATCACATAAACATGCCAGAAGGCTACTGGAACAATGTTGTGTATTATGTTGATGTTTTATGTTTAGAGAATGGAAAACATTGCTTTCCATAAAACCTTATCCCATTAGTAGTATTATGGTTTGGGCCAGATTTGCTGTTAATGTTAATCTTTTGGAATGGCCAAGTCATAGTCGTGACCTAAATGTAACAGAAATTGTGGAAGGACCCAAAGCCCGCAGTTTTTTTGTGTGACAAAAAACAGCACACCTTGGAAACCAATGGAAAACTGAACACTAAATTGAGATTGAACTGATGTGTGTTTATTATGATGATGATGTTTATTATTATCATCAGTGTGTGTGTGTGTGTGTGTGTGTGTGTGTGTGTGTGTGTGTGTGTGTGTGTGTATCATGATGCCATTTTTGCCATGCATGCACTTTTCCAACAATGTGTCTTTGAACATTTTCCTCACTTAAACAGCAAACACACCTACAGAAGACTTTGTTGTTATTAAAATACTCTTACATGAACTATTGCCACAGGATGTTAGTTTATTAAAGTTGAGTAATTGATAAAACAATACAAATTAAATAGTACTGCATTTTATTATCAGTTCATTATAAGAAACATAGCAAATACATAAATGAAAAACAAGCAGATAATGAACAAAGAATAAATAACTGACTTACTAACCGACTGGAACAAGAACCTAAATACACAGACAGAATAGGACGTACTTGGGACTGACTGATGAATAGGCAGGGTTACAAATGAGACACAGGTGGCAATGGGTTTCACAATGGTGAAGACAAGACCAAAAGACAAGAAGCACATAGAGAAACCAAAACAAAACAGAACAGTGACAATGTGAAGGGACTGACATGGGACAGGACAGATACATGATATGATGCAAGGTTCTTCCAGTGTTGAAGAGGATGCTGATGGTCTTTCATCCTCTAATTTTCCCAGGTCCTTATGTACATTTGTTGCAACAGAACAGCAATTCTGTTGTGAGTGTGTGAAAGGGGTTTGAAATTTCAAACAACCATGTTCCATGTTCTGTGTTCATCAGCTCAAAGGTGTCCTCTGAAGTTTGTTTGAGCAACACATAATGCCTATCCTTGTAGATAGTTTCCAACTTTCCATTTTCCAAGTTTGCAATGAATTCAATTTTAAAGCCATGGTCTTTTGCACTGTGTCTCAGGTCTGTGTACTGTTTCATTATGCCTTTGTACACTCTTCCTTCATGTCTAGTATGAATATCTTTTCCAAAGGTGAGACAAGCTAGGGTCTGTCCTGAAGCTTGATGTGGTCTAGCGTGATACTCCATGAGAATCTATGGAAGCTCTTCTCCCCAGTGTTTTCATTCAGTTTCAGCTGTTTTTATGGTAAATATGAAATCTCTATATCCTTCCATTATGCTCAGTAAGGTGAAGCATGGACATGCTTGATTCCATTCAGTTCCTGGAAGTTCTTATAAAGCTGTCCTACAAACTGTTTACTGTTGTCTGTAACAACTTCAGATGAGTATCTGAATCTTACAAAAATCTACATCAGTTCTTTGAAAACATTTGTAGATGGTATACAGTGCATCCAGAAAGTATTCACAATGCTTCACTTATTGCACATTTTATGTTACAGCCTCATTTCAAAATGGATTCAATACATTTTCCCCTCAAAATCCAACATACAATACCCCACAATGGTAAGGTGAGAAAAGTTTGTTTAATCTCTGCAAATTTATAAAATAAAATAAAACCCATAATGTAACATACATAAGTATCACAGCCTTTGCTCAATACTTTGTTGAAGCACCTTTGGCAGCAATTACAGCTTCAAATCGTCTTGAGTATGGTGCTACAACTTGCCACATCTGTTTTTATAAAGTTTCTCCCATTCGTCTTTGCAGAACCTCTCAAGCTTGATCAATTGGATGGGGAGCATAAATGCACAGCCATTTTTAGATATCTCCAATATATAGTTCAATCTCAAATATATAGTTCAATTGGGTTCAAGTCTGAGCACTGGCTGGGCCATACCAGGACATTCAAAGAGTTTTCCCGAAACCACTTATTTGTTATCTTGGCTGTGTGTTTAGGGGTTTTGTCCTGTTGGAAGATAAACTTTCATCCAAATCTGAGGTCCAGAGCATTCTGGAGAAGGTTATTATCAAGAATGATGTCTCAACACTGCAGTCATCTTTCCCTTGACCCTGACTAGTCTTTCCATTCCTGTTTCAGGAAAACATCCCCACAGTATGATGCTGCCACCACCATGCTTCAGTGTAGGAATGGTATTGGCTAGGTGATGAGCAGTGCCTGGTTTTATCCAGACATGATGCTTGGCATTCAGCCCCAAAAGTTCAATCTTTTTATTTCTCATGGTCTGAGAGTCTTTTAGGTGCCTTTTGGCAAATTGCAGATGGGCTGTCATGTGCTTTTTACTAAGGAGTGTCTTCTGTCTGGCCACTCTACCATACATGTATGACTGGTTAAAATGGTTGTCCTTCTGTAAGGTCTTTCTCTCTCCACAGAGTAATGTTGGAGCTCTGTCAGAGTGACCATTGGCTTCTTGGTCACCTCTGAAGAGTTCTGGGGGTTCCAGAATTCTTCCATTTATGAATAATGGAGGCCACTGTGCTGATTGGAACATTCAGTGCTGCAGAAAATTGTCTTTTGCCTTCCCCAGATCTGTGTCTCGATACTATCCTGTCTCTGGGGTCTACAGACAGAAATCCACACTTTGGATTCTTGGAGGTGCCATGGAAGCCTTCTCTGGATTCTACATATAGACAAAAGAATGGTCAGTTTACAACATGAATTTACTGCCCAAAAGATAAGTTCTCAGGCCACACACGTGCATGGACTTCTCGTTCAATCTGTGAATAGCGTCAGTGGGGGTCAGTGAACAATGCACATATGCAACTGTTTTTTTATTTTCTTGTCTCTGTAGCAGAACAGCAGAACAGTCTTACAGGACTTGTATCACTAGTAACCAGAGTTGGTGCATCAATCGTAAAGGTAGCAAGAAGTGATTCACTCCTTTTCAGGTGAGCTTCCTAAGATATGCTTGCAAAATCTGAAATTCTGAAATAGATTTCATCCATAAACCACACATTCCTAACAAATACCAAAGCTGGACCACAATATCAGGTCAAGGTGCTTTGCAAATGGCTTACACATTTCTTGTATCAGGACTTTCTTGTATCAGGTCCTTGTTCAGAGTTAATCTGTGTATGAATCTCTGGAAGACTTTCTAAGATTCTGTCCAAGTCATCTTCATTATGGCATGCATAATGAAATAATTTAAGTACCAGACCAGGCCTGGCATTCCACAATATTGGGACTTGAGCAGTTGACAACCCAAAGGGAACCTTTCGAAAAGGACAGCAGGCTCAGTGTGTTATGAAAGAAGTCAACTGTCTTGATTCAGGAAAATGTTTTTATAGTATCCAGTTTTTTGTTACAGAGTCCATTAACTCACCCAAGGCCTTTGAACAGTGATTCATACTGTAATAGCTCTGCAAACTGGTCAGTGTACTCATTTACAACCTGTACACTGTCTCCAGAATTCAGTAACATGCCTTTCTCCATAATAGTGTTTCCACATTTCTTTTGATTATGTACAGTACAGGCCAAATGTTTGGACACACCTTCTCATTCAATGCATTTTCTGTATTTTCATGACTATTTACATTGTAGATTCTCACTGACGGCATCAAAACTATGAATGAACACATGTGGAGTTTTGTACTTAACAAAAAAAAGGTGAATTAACTGAAAACATGTTTTATATTCTAATTTCTTCAAAAAAGCCACCCTTTGCTCTGATTACTGCTTTGCACACTCTTGGCATTCTCGCAAAGAGCCACCTCTGGGAACTCCTGCAAGCCTGTTGGAAAACCATTTCAGGTGACTACCCCTTGAAGTTCTTGAAGGGTGGCTATTTTGAAGAAAATAGAATATAAAACATGTTTTCATTTATTTCACCTTTATCATTAAGTACATATCTCCCTCAGTGAGAATCTACAATGTAAATAGTCATGAAAATACAGAAAACGCATTGAATGAGAAGGTGTGTCCAAACCTTTGGCCTGTACTGTAGATCTCATCTTTTCTCTCAGTTCCTTGCCACATTAGAGGTACTTCAAAGTAACAAATGCACTGAAGGGGTTTGTCTTTTTGGTTGAATTCAGACATGAAATCATTCTGTGGTACAGATTTTCTTCCATGAAGTTTCGTCCACTTCCAGGGCCATTTCTGTCTATTGATTTTTACTGTTTCTTTGATGTCTGCATCAATAGAATAGACAAATTCCTGACTCTGCTCCTGACTCATGCAGTGCCCTTACTGGTTTCTCACTAGCTTTCCCTGTCGGCCTGCTGCGTTTCCTTTCAATGCATACATGCATAATGTCCAGTTTCATTGCAAAAGAGACATTTAGCTAATTTTGTGGCAATTCAACACCTGTAATACTTGGTTGTGCCATTGCACTCTTTATCTCCTGAGTCAAAGACTCCTGTTTGTGCATCTCTCAGGATCATTTTCATTTGCTTGAATATCTTAATATGTTTTTTTTTTACAATATTCTATTATAAGATGCACTACTATAAGCTGTAAAGAAGTGCCTAAGTCTAGTCCTAATTATGTAATTATGTAGTGGCCTGGAGAGTTTCATTTCAACCCGGTCTTTAAACAGTACATCATCAGTCATTATCACTGCTTTTATAATGAAAATAGCCTGTGTCCGTTCCCCAGCTATTGTGTTTAATAGCATCACTTCTATATGACAAGAAGTGATTGTGTTTCTGTGTAAAAATTGACACACAGCACCCTCTGCTGACCCAAAGTATCAGCTGCGTAAATAACTGTGCAGACTGCAGAACGACTTAAATAGTTAGGACACAAACTGGAGTAGTATACCAAGATGTCTATTTTTTGGACTGACGAGTCTGACATTGTTTATTTAGGTCATGACACTGTATCAAAACAAATGGATTCATAAATATTTATCTGTACCAAGTGTTCCTTCATTGTGGCACATCATTTGTTGCCAATATTGATAGAATAGAATAGAATTGAATAGAATAGAATAGAATAGAATAGAATAGAATAGAACTTTATTGATCCCTTGGGAGGGTTTCTTCAGGTTCCAGTAGCAGCATCAGTACAGTAAGCAGAAGATAGGCAGAAAAAATAATTTAGTAGAAGTAAGCAGCACTATATAAATATATAGAATATATAATATACAGACTATATTACAATATACAATATAGACAATAGAGCATGAGGAAAAAAAGAGTCCTGTAGGAGGGATTATTGCACATTATTATTGCACTTGAAAACTGTCTATTGCACAGAGAGTCCAGTTGTGTTGTGGTGGTTGCAGGTTACTGTTAGCTGTTGGTTCAGTTCCTACTCGTTCCCATCCTTTGTCCTCCTGTTAGCACTCCTCCCCCCCAGAGAGGAGTTGTGCAGTCTGATGGCATGCGGGACAAAAGAGTTTTTAAGTCTGTTGGTCCTGCACTTGGGAAGGAGCAGTCTCTCACTGAACAGGCTCCTCTGGTGGCTGATGACAGTGTGTAGAGGATGACTGGCATTGTCCATAATGTCCAGTAGTTTTTCAGAGTCCTCTTCTCTGCCACCGACACCAAAGAGTCCAGCTTTGTGCCAACCACAGAGCCAGCCCGCCTGATCAGTTTGTCCAGCCTGTGTGTGTCCTTCTTGGATATGCTGCCCCCCCAGCACAGTGTAGAACAGGACACTGGCGACCACGGACTGATAAAACATCCCCAGGAGTTTCCTGCAGATGTTGAAGGACCGTAGTCTCCTCAGAAAGTACAGCCTGCTCTGTCCCTTTCTGTACAGGTGGTCGATGTTACATGACAAATCCATCTTTCTGTCGAGCCACAGCCCGAGGTACTTGTAGGAGTCCACAGTCTCCACCTCATCTCTCTCAATCAGAACTGGTTGTGACTTTGGTCTGGATCTCCCAAAGTCATTAAAGACTTAAACTGCACCCCACTTATTTCAGTTAATAATCTCTAAAACTGTAGGAGGAGCAGAGCAGTGATGTGTCCCGTTTAGAGAAATGGATGGACTGGGCTGCTGTGTTTTCTTAGATAATATAAGATACCAGAGAATATAGACTGATTTCCTATTTAGAAATATGTTGAATTAACGTGGTTTTGAGGGCATCTGCAGTTCATCTGGCACTACCACGCTTAAAAACTGGTTAATCTTCCAGTTCCAGTAGGTGCACTGATGGTTCTTGGGTTGTTTCTGAGCGTCTTAACCAGTTCCCTGCCAAATGAGGCTGAAAGTTTGGGTTTTCTTCCAGATTTAGGTAGCTACACCTTGTACTTGTGTATAACTGACTTAATGACCTCAGAATCTGCCTTTGTTTGGAAATGACTTCAAGCAAACATTCCTGTAAACCTACAATAATCCTTCTCAGACCTGCCCTAAGCTTAAACCTTTTTCATGTGTGCAAAGAGAAGCTACAAGCTTCCAACAATAATTTGTTGACTGACTTCAAAAATCATATGCTGGTCTTCACCCTTCCACCACTGCGACCATGGTGTGATAGGAGGAGTTCCAGGTGGTGGTTTGGAATCGGAGATTATTAAATTCAAAATAATGCAAAAATAATGCAGACACACAATTCTAAGACATGTACATTTGATATGTGTTGTTTATGTTATATGTCGGAATAAATGGAAGAAAACAGAAAAAGATTTGGTGGCCTCATATCACCTACAGAAGTGAGTATGTGTTATTAGGTGGTCTTGACTCAACAGATGGATTACAAGGAAAGAGAGTGAAAAGTAATTGTTGGGAAAGGTAAGAATGTATGTGAAATATTATACTAGAAGTATATATAAGTATATATTCTAAAAAGGGAGGGAGGGGCTATTTTTGCTTAACTGAAATGCAAACAGCTTTTCCAAAATATTACATTTCATCACACCTTCAAGTTGTGGACATTTAGAAGTTTTTTGTAGCTGTTTATTCATGTAAATGTGTACTGATAGAAGTTGGATAAAAGCATTGTTTTGTATTTTTTTAAATATCCAATGATTCAAAGTGATGTCTTAGGGGTGGGGTTTGACGGCACTGGAATGATATGAAAAGCAGAAAGAGAGAGAATAAAAGGGATGATGCAGAAGACTGCAGAACTAGGGAGAAAAGGGAGGAGAAGTAACAGATGGGCTTAGTCGGATTAAGTGGAATCTGGGTGGGTTTGTGATAGAAACTTATTCGTGATAATGTAGCTAAGACAGAAGGCAAAGTTAGGAGGACTGTGTCTAAAAGGTAAGTTATTTTATTTTTGGTGAATTATACTCTGTTAAGAAGGAACATGAAAGGATAAATCAGTGATGTCAACCAATCAGTGATGCCAGTAAAACTTCAAGTATGGTATGAGTGTATGTCTAATAGGGACATTAAGTATTACTTATACAGATTTGCATTTTGTTAAAAAAAAGTCACAGATATGCTTGTCTACACACACACACACACACACACACACACACACACACACACACACATATGAGTATATAAATAATACCTTTTCAGGCTTTATTTCCTTATGCGTGGTCATTCTAATGTGTCTAATGTTGGAGATCTGATGTGAATTTTAAAAAATTAATTATTAAAAAAAAAAACATTTTAGTTTTATTAACAAGAGGATTTGTTGTATCGTGTATTTTTTTATTTCCCTTTTTTATTTTTCATTTTTATTTCTCCCATAATTTAGGAAAATGCATTTGTTAATAAATTAAGTACATTCTCAATTGCAGTCATTAAAAATGTCCAGCTGATATCTGTGCTTTTATTAATGACCCATCTTATTTTTCCTCTTGTTTCAGGTATCTTGGCTGACTGCTGAGACCAAAGGATCAAGAGACAGAGCAGATGCATCTTTCTCCAAAAGATTAACCTAGATCATAAAGGATTTAAAAGAAACTGGCAATGCTGCTTGAGACATGGAATAATGAAGGAAAATCCTAATCACTCCTGGAAACAAATCTTTTAAACAAAGGAAAAAGAATATCAGATAAATGAATGATTGAATAAGGATAAAATCTCCCAGGACCTTGTGCTTAGTGATGTAAGCACAATTGAGAATTAATTTCAGAAAAAGGAGTTTGTTTCCCATAGGTTTCTTGGATGCGCTTCAAAATGAGTATGAGTATCTTTATAGTACTGATTACAAGCTTCTGAGTACATGGATCTTTTAGCCATTGGTCCTGCAATTTAACAGCGCACCAAAACATATGGACAGCGTGGTTTATGAGCACAGCCTTACCGAAGACAAACTGAAGCCTGTTGCCATCTCAGCACATCTGTCTCTTTTCTTGTTCTCCCACTCTCTAAATCTGCTGTTCTTCCTCCACAGCTTTGCTGACCTTTGATACTGGAGCTTGTTTACTTCTTCAATTCCTCTGTTTATTCCTCTGCTGTTTATACCACTCCTCCTCCTGATATTAAACCTCTGTCAATCTGGTCATGGGAGCACTCTAATCTTCCTTTCTTGCACAACCCACACAAACAAACTCTGCTCATCTCACTCATTGAATCTCACAAGTGTTCCTGTCTGTTCGCCTCTATCCTGATCTTAACTGAAAGCCAGTAGAATGTTCCTTCCTAGGCCTGACTGAATCCCGCCCCTGTCCATTCAGTCTTGCTCTTGAAGACTTTGTAACAACCAGTAGGAAACATCAGACCTTCACTTTCTTTCTCTTACTTCCTACAACTCTTCCACTCCATCATGCTGGAGCACATGTCCAGGCGTAGTCGTTCCCTGCTGTCCCTCTCTCTGACCTCTCTGGCTCTCACTCTTTCTGTACTGGCTTTTTGCACCTCCTACTGGTGTGAGGGAACCCACAAGGTAGTGAAACCTCTCTGCTTGTCTCCTGTAAAGATGAAGAACTGTGGCCAGAACAATAGCCAGCCTTATACCACTGGTAAGCAGATATCTGGTAATATAAACACTTAATTTTCCATTACTAAATGGCTCTTGGTTTGCATGTATGGCACTTGGTGGGCTTTGAATCTGAAAAAAAAAATGTTTTGTTATAGTTGGATGCAGTTATAGTTAAAACTTGTTGAAATATCATTTTTGTTAATTTAAGTTAAAATAAGTAATAAAAAAAGGAATTAGTAATTAAATACACATAACATGCTAGAGAAGAAATCCAATAGACCTATTAGAGGCCTACGACCTGCAATACCTAACAGGTTGACATTGATATTATTACAGGCAGCCTTACTTTAGCTTACTTTAAATCATGCTTGTGAACTGGAGTATTGTAGTGGATAACAACATCACCTTCCCTGTGGCAGACTAGGGTTTTCATTCTATGAGCAGGAAAGCTACTCAAATAAGACCCCCCTGGGTTCTCTGGTTTGAGTTGGTTAATTGACCATGATAAATTTCCCATGTGAGTGTATGGCTGTGGGGTACCCTGTGATGGACTGACAATTAATTTGGACTCATTATAACTTTAGTCATGCCAGTTTAGAGAATCAAACCAGCAACCTTCCAGTCACAAGGCTGGTACCCTGACTCCCAGGCCATGGCTGCCCCATTCGCCCTTTGCACCAAATGATTCCAGACCAACTATGACCCTGGCTGGGAAGAAGCGGATAAGAAGATGGACGGACGATGAGTTCACACTACAGACTATGAGATTAACAGAGGATTTATAGGCCTCTAATGTATAATGCCCAGCAGCAGTGTTGTTTGGCTTAGTAGGGAGCATAGTTTGTGAGAGTGTGTGAGAAGGGAAAGTGTTTTGTGTTGTGAAAGTGCAAACTGATTACATTCATACCTAAATGTTCACACATTGCACCAATGTCTGTCCTCCCCTTACTGTCACATAGAAGCCCCAACACCAGACCCCAAAAAACTGGAGCCCAATGTCACATTGTCTCCAAAGGAGAAGGAAGAACAAGCCCTTATAAGAGCGAAGAAACTGGCCAATGCAGTCCACTATATTTGGGAGACCGGAGAGGACAAGTACATGCTTAGATACTTTCACACTGGTTTCTGGCTGTCTTGTGAGAAACACCGTGAGGGTGACGAAGGTAAGACCTTCTTATCTTAATGTAAATAAAGTCTCATAAATAAGACTAAATATTTAAACTTTTCTGATCAACATTTTCTGGATTACCAATGATATATTTTTACAATCCTCATTTGTATTGTGAACTGAATTCGTGATCTATTCATTCAAAGCCATAATAAGTTATTTGTAAAAGGATGAAATTAATTCATAGCCATTAATCCATTGTTCAGGAATAACAGATCAGACTGAAATGTATGAAAACAGACCAATAATTAATGATAAAATGACTGAAAGTGGAGTAAAGCTGCACGTCATTCATACAGGGATAGAATTAAGTAAAAATGGCCATTAAAGTATGCCAGATAGAAGATGGGTATTTAATTTAATGCCTTTTAGTAAAGGTCAAAACTAACAAATCAGATGAAAGAATAATATTTGATTAGGGATCAGTTTGATGGTTCAAAGGCTAAGTACCCATTAACATGAAGGTGGGTGATGTTAATTTAATATTCATAGTGATTTTAATCAGTTTTATTTAAGGCTTGCTTGTGCATCATTAAAGAATAAAATTAAATCAGAGAAAATTATCCTGTTTGTTTTGCCATCATATTTTTTTTCAAGTACAAAGGCATTTAATTGGGCATCTCAAAAATACGACTATTATGGGAAGAGTTTATTTGTGTTCATTATTTAATGCAAACTGTCAAATTTTATTTTCATTACATTTAAAGTCAAATATTTTGTTTTTTATAAACCTTTTTACTGTTGATCAGTTTGATCTGTAGATGACTCAAATGAGAAATCAAGTGTCTAACAATCATAGAATTTTAGATTAATTACTAGTCAGAGAGTAAAAACCTTAAACCAAAAACACAAAGTGAAAGTAAGTGAAAAATACAATTCTGCACAAATCAGAGCAGAGTATCACATGGCAATCAAATCATTTTCCAAAAGACTTCTGAGAGGACCAATGTTTCATACAAATTTAGTGAGAGTTAACTCTCTTACACTAAACTGTCACATGGATTTATCTGATCCGATGCTGATGCTGTCATTTATAGTGAGAGTTTTGTATCCCATCAATGATTGACATTACAGATGTTGTGCTGTAAAATTGCATTACTGCACTTCCCCATGTAAACACAATTCTGTCCAGATGGGGTTTAAGATGAACTGATTAAACAAATGGAATTGTATAGGAAAGGCTTTCTACTAGATTTTGGAGCACTGGCATGCAAATTTGATTGCAACCAGTGACAGAATCATTAGTCCTGAAATCATCCCAAAGATATTGGATGGAGCACCATCGTTTCAGAGAACACTCAGTACCTATTCTATTGGCAATTCTTTTCTTACAGAGACTAGAGAAGCTGTGGGTGCAACTTAAAGTAATACATTCATTTATTAGAAGGGATCCACAATATATTATGTAAACCTTTGTGGTTTTTGTTGATTACAAGAGTTTATATTGACCAATATACAGACTGTTATCCCAACAAGTCACACATAATTCAATTCATTCGGATTTCATGAGCATCTAAATATGATTAATACAGCTACAATAAAATTCAGAACTGCAGTACTGGAGCAAAAGAATTTTGGTAAAACTGTTTTGTTTTGTGTTACAACATAACGTAAGTAACAACCCTGCTCTCTTTATTTTCAGTTAGAACTTAGTTTAGACAGCATGTTCCTGTATTTCATATGTGTAAAATTATTCAGTATTGAATTTTCATTATTTGTCTAAATAAATCTTTGCTTCTTGGCCATTGCATGAACAAACAAACTCTGTTTGAACAGGATTAAATTTACTTGGGTTCTTGGGGGAAATTCTGTCTTTAACAGGGGCTCCTAGACCATGCATAGCTAGCCTGAGGAGGTGTAGGCAAATGCTTGGGTGCTGTCCACCCATAAGGGTGCTGCAACTGAGGAAATAAAATCAACATTTTACTATTTATTCTTTTATCTCTAAATATAATGGATTTGATTTGAGGAGATGGGTAGAAAGATTTTTAGACATCCCCCTGAAAAATTATTACAATTAGGCTTTGGATAATAAATTAAAGGTTAAGGTTAAACAAACTCGTCAACCACAATTTTTTTTTCTAATCTTTAATGTGAATGTTAACCCTTTGAGTTCCCGTCCTGCGTATTGAGTATTGATGCTGTGTTCTGTTTAGACATGAAGTACAATATTTTGAAAGAGTGGGCTAAGAGATGATGTGTCTGGCAAGACTGAGTGTTATTAAGGCAATGGGAGTTTGAAGAGAGTAAAATGAATACCTGCTTTTTGTTTGGCAATGTAGAATTAGGAAAATGTGGAATCTATAAGATGAATATGGTAAGTAATATGATACACCAAAAGAGAAAGGTTTTCAATAAAAATTTGGCATCAGTCTTTGTGTACGAGCTTAGCAGAGTGTGAAACCAGGTTAGCTGTAACACTGCTTAGATTGTCTGTGAATTAGTATTGACTTCCTCAGGCTACCTCTGTCATATAACTGGCAACTTTACCACAATGACGTTTACAGCATCAGGAAAGTAACATTCTTTTCATCAAGGTGTTTTCTAATCAAACAAATGCTTTTAATTTTTATATGTTCTAGAAGAGAAATGTCGGAGTTTTATTGAATTGACTCCCGGAGAGACACAAGGTAAATATATTTTCCAAGTAAGTCTTAAATTGTACTGTATTGTTTGATTCTACAGAACTAAAATCCTGAAAGTACTGTATCAAAATAGCTTTGTAAAATTACACAGGGAAAATTAACTTTTTAAAAAGAAAAATATCAGCAATATTTCTGTCTGTTTTTCTGTCTGTCTGTAGGGGTTCTTTGGCTCTCTGTGGTCTCAGAGTTCATGTATATCTCTCTGCTGGCCATGGGATTCCTTATGATGTTGGTGGAGATGCTATTATTGTGTTTAAATAAGGAGATGTATGCACTCAAGATCAATGCCTTTGCTGCCATTTGCACTGTTCTGTCTGGTGAGCTTTACAGTGACTTAGAAATCTTAGAATCGATGTACAATTCTAGGAAAACACTGAATTAGTACAAAAGCTTTTCATTAAAGACAGTTATTCACATTCCCCATCTTATTCACACCAGAATTTACATCACATGAAATCTTCATTCATTTATTCAAATTCCTTGTTGTTTTTTTGTAAGCCGTTCTTCAAATAAATGACATTTTTCCTCAAACAGGGATGATGGGAATGGTGGCACATATGATGTACACTACAGTATTCCAGCTCACTGTCAGCATTGGCCCTAAAGACTGGAGACCTCAGACTTGGGACTATGGCTGGTCATTTGCGTAAGGCAACGTTTGTATCTGTCCTTTGTAAAACTTGGTTGTTCGTGTGTTCTAAGGTTAGCTTGCTGTTCTAATGTTGTACTTTAGAAAGTAAATTTTGTGCTGGAATAGATCATAATAAGAATGCTTTATTGATAGTCCCTTGCCCTCCACTACTTTAAAGTCACACTGTGATCCTTTCAGATTGTGTACACACTAAATCTTAGCTCCATTCTCTCCCAGGTTGGCTTGGATTTCTTTCAGCTGCTGCATGGCAGCTGCTGTCTTCACCCTCAATTCTTATACCAAGACAGTGATCGAAATGAAGCACCGAGCACGCATTCGTCTGGAAGAGGCACGTGCCGCCACCCATGCTCCACCGTATGATGAAGTCATCACAGCCCGTCCTGGTGGCAGCGTTTACTCTGTCAACCAGCTTCTCCAGCAGTGCCAGAAGACCACTCTGAATGACACCGGATGGCCCTCAAGGGAGGAGGGTCCAGCTAGGGTGACAGTGGAAGGAATGAAACCCCATGGACTGGTGCTGGTGGGTGGCTGTGGAATACAGGGGTGTGAGGACTGTGAGAGAGAGATGGACGAAATGGAGGGTGCATTGGAGAGAGAGGAGCAGGAAGGGAATGATGAAATATGCTGAGTGAAAAGGAAGCAAAGAGTGCACTTGAAAAGTTAATAATGAATTAAGAGCAGTGGTAGGAGATAATTGAAGCGTTAGACTTATATCTTCTATGGAAGAGAGGTAGAATGGGATGTAATGAATACTGTTAAATTCTGTGCAGCTAATGAAATATCTTAAAAAATGCATAATGAACAAAATGTAAGCAATAAAAGAAAAAAAGTGCAAAACAAAAAAAGCATCGAAACTGCCACCATATGACTAATAGCATAAGAGAGGTGTAAGCAGATAATGACTGCAAGCATTGCTTGAAGTGGAGAAATGTGTCAGTACTATCCTTATTTATGTTTTTAATAGAAAACCTAACATGGAATGTACTTCCTTGGAAAAGAAACATAAAGTTCTTAGTTCACTAATGGAGCTTTAAATATCAATAGCACATTTGGACTGAAGTGTGCTGCTCATGGAACAGTGGCTGGCTAGTTCTCTGCCTGATAAAAGACAACTGGGATGCTCTGACTAACGTTCAGTTCTATATTTAGCCTCTGTCTGAGCTTAACTCCACACGGTGTGGAACACATACGAACAAGTCTATCAGTATCAGAATAATGAGCTGTGGCAGCTCTCTCACTGATTGGTAGACAGTTCACCCCTCCCCAAAAGATTCTTACTGGCTTTGACTCTGGGTTTGACTCCCTATTGTCCCTTCCCCAGCTGAAACAGAGATTCTGATTGGTTCTACCTCATGCATGTACACATCAACCAATATTGGTGGTCAGAAGGTGTGAATTAAACAGATGTGAACCATTTTTGTATGTACTGGCAGCTTGTCCCAGTCCCAGTACACAAGCAACAGTCCTGGTACGTCAAAGAGTATAATGTACAAGTGCATGTATTTCAAGCACTGGCTGTTAAGTACTTTCAGAGTAATGCTGTATTACACTTCTGCATCTAAAAAAAAATATGTGGAAAAAGTTCATTTCTGTTTATAATTTAAATAAAAATCTTCAGACTGACATTTATGCTTTATGTGTAATGTGATATACTTTGTGTTATAGTTCTGCTTATAGTTCTGAAAATCAGTCTTTTTTTCTCACATTATTATAAACATTAATTTTGAATTTGAATAAATTAATAATCAGACAGAATGAACATTAGAACAAAAGGATTTTAAATATGTCACTTAATATGTAATGAATATAAAATGTACAAGAATATTGTGATATTCACATTTTTGGGATGCACTAGCACAATCAGACATTATAATATTGCAAAGTAAAAAAAAAAAAACATGCAGCATAATATACATGTAATATACAGTTCTCTGGTGGAAAGAACCTTTATAGCAATGAAGACTCTGTACATCAACTTGAATTAAAAAAAAGTCCTAGGGAACATGGTGTAAGATGTATATAAAACATGATTATAAAATATCAAATTAGAGTGTTACATTCAACACAAAGCAAAGCAAAATAAAATATAATAGGATAACACAGAACTTAAAACTATGAATCAGCACTATCTGATAACTATGTGAGCATTTTTTTTAATATTCTAAATAGTGTTTCTCATCCTTGGCCCTGGAGGCACCACCGCCCTGCATAATTTAGAGTTTTCCTTGCTCTCACCACATCTGATTCAACTAATCTGCTCATTAACAAACCCTTTAAAGTTGTATGGGGTGTAATAAAGCTAAAACATGCAGGGCAGGGGTGCCTCCAGGACCAGGGTTGAGAAACACTGTTCTAATAAGCATGCATGACTGACAAAGTCATAGAATTAAAGCAACAATCTGAGTAAAGCAAGGGAAATAGGTTCTACAAATACAAGTGGTGCTATAGACCCTGGTATGTGCATCCATGGGTTTTGGGGAGAAAACCCAAATAAAAGTCATTATCTGCCTATGATTTGAAGTTCACCAGTTGAGTGAGTGACAAACAAAAGAACAGTCTACCTAATGAATGAGAAACTGGCAGAATGAAAGACAAATGAGTCATGCTAGTTTGGTTATCCTTAATTTTCTTATTAGTATTTGCTCACCAGCATTCTTTGACTTTAACATGGTGAAACAGTGGGGGGTGGGGGGGGGGCATAGATTTCTTAAGTGACATCAGCCTTGTATTTGGTGAGGGCACCACTTACATAACCCAGTACTGGAAATTAGAACATGCCAGTGTAAATGGAGAGGGAATAATATGCTTATTGATGCCATCACAGTCACTGGAAAGTGATATATAGGGCAGAATTATATATGTATATTGATTGTCCATAGGAACAAGATCCTCATTTATTTAGGTTCCCTGGGGCTTTTATGTGGTTGGAACATGAAGTGTGAAAAATGAAAAAGCCCTTTTCTTGATTTACTTGATGTAAGGAAAAATATACTGATTGTGAATTATACAATTATTTTTCCTAAATAAAGAAAATCACAATATACCCAGCTTCTGTTAATCTGTCTTTCTGATCTTTTGATTCTTGCTATGAGTGTGAATCACTAATTTATTTAAACTGTATTAAAAGAGTGGAGCAAATGACATGTTACCTATACTTAGTATATATGAAGTGTACCATAGTATAATTGTAATAGTGCTTTAGTATGAATTAGTGGTTCCAAAAAAACATAAATTATGTACATAACAGCACAATTTAAATATACTTTGTAAATATAGTCTTCAAATGGGGGAGCTTTAAACACACAACTAGTTCTGTGTGGCATTAAAAAGAAAGAATGTCACAACAGATTACATCAACAGCAGTATCTCACATACACATCTGTCACAATTTGGTGGGAATCAAGTAAATGAGCAAGAACACAAGTTAACAGGAACACAAAATACGAACTGAAACTAAACTCAGTGGACTTGAAGCTGCTACACTTTCTGTGTGACAGAACTGTGTACTGGTATGGAAGCTGTTCACTTGGATAATCAATCAGTTGCAATGTAATCACCCTGTTATTAAAATGTCTTCCTTTTCCATGGTAATTGTAATGGAATACTGCTCCATACCCAACCCTGTTTATGAATGAGCAAACATGGTACCATGATGCTGTTGTCAAAGTACATCTGACAGTTTACTTGAGGAATCAGACCTGCTGATGTGTTGACTTAATGACAAACCTGTAAAATTAACTCATAAGTGTAAGTAAATAATTGCTTATGATGTTATTAAACTCATCAGATTTGATTCATAGATACAAATCAAGTTCTGACATTAAAAACACTATTTCATTTTCTTGTCTTTATTTGTCTTGTGACAAATACTTTGAACACTGTGTAAGGAAATATTTTATACAATTTGTAGGTGCAGGGATTCGTTTAATTTAATGAAGTGTTTTTCCTTCTTTCGTTCCGTTTTTACTTTCATTCAGTTTTTGGACTAAGGTCATCTGTGATCTTTGCTCACAGGGATTATAACTCAGAGTAAGCTCTCTGAGTTACTATGAAATGTATAATCTCACTATGCCTGGCCCTCACGAGTGTCTGTCTGATGCCTCAATTTGTAGACACATAAAATGTGCCAGATAAACAAAAAAGATTACAACAGAGGAGAGTTGTATAAGAAGGTCATGACAGATGTTTTCAAATGCTTTACCAAAGATTATGTCAATAATCTCCCAGTCAAAATTACTAAGTATGAAAAAACGAGAGAGAGAGAGAGAGAAAGAGAGAGAGCGATTGAAACATGTTACATTGTTACACACAATGTTTGCTACAATGTAGAAACACATTGTTTTTGTTGCACACTGGCTCTGATAAAAACAATGCTAGATTAAAGCGCATAATGTCAAATAATGCTGCACTATTTGAAGGATCCATATAGGACATAACACAATTTTATAAAATGTCCTAAATGCATAAAATGCACAAGGTGTATCTGAAATGATCAATAGGAAAAAATGGAGGCGTAACAGACATCAAGAGATGTTCTTTTACTAAGAGCAATAGGGTTTAGGTGAGGACTCTGACTTTTCTTCTATTTCAAACATCCTTCAGTTGATTGACTGGTGTGTTTTGGATCATTGTTTTGTTGCATCACCCAACACTTCTTCAGTTTGAGGCCAATGACTGCTGCCCATAAACTCTCCTGTAATATTTCCTGATAGACCTTTGAATTCATTGATCTCTAACTGAACACAAGACATCTATCCCTGAGGCAGCAAAGTAACTCCAAACAATGATACTCCCTCATGTTTCACAGTTGGGAGGAGGATTTGGTGTTGGTGTACAGTGTCGTTCATCAAACATAGGGTTGTGCATTTGGGCTAAAGCACTTTCATCTCATCTCAAATTTCATTTCTTTATAAATAATTTTCCCATAAGCATTGTAGAACATTCAAGTGGTCTAGGACAAACTTGAGATGGACAAGCAGCAGCCTGTTTTTTGGCATCATTTCATGAACATAATTCATTTTCATCATTTTTTCTAATACTGGCGAAATAAATAAAGCTTTTTGCAGTTCGTACTCTCCTCACGTAGTTCATAATTCTTTTACAGGACTGGCATGATTTTAACAGTACATCCATTCCTAAGTAGAGTATCAACAGTGCAGATTTATTTTCCATTTTTAGAGACAGTTTGACCATGGATTAATGTAGGACTTTGGCAATACTTTCGTAGCACTCTTCAGTTTTTGCATTTCTGGAGCATGTCTTCTGAGGCCGTCTGGAAGTAGTTCACATGAGACATGAGAAACAGAAGAAACAGATTTGTCTGGCTTTATGTGCCTTAATTTAAAGGGTAAATCACCTGTAAAACCTACACTTACAATCTCCTCTCCTTAATTAAAGCACCTTTAGCCAATTAGTGCTTTAAAGTCATTAAATTGTCACTTTATAATCCTGTTTACATGCATGCAACACTCTTCTGAGTGATGAATGGAAGTCTGCATGAAAGTGTGAAATTAGACCAAAAGCAGAAGCTTTACTAAATGCATTAGTTCCAAAAAGCGCTCCATGTACGAATGTGTACTGTATGCTATGACTATCTATATGATGTGATGTCTATTACATATCTTTATTACCATGGACAACAGTACACATGTTTGGACAAATCAGAATTAGTAAATTATTCAGCTTCTGTAACTATTCAAACATAAAACACTGCAAACCCTAAGGAAAAGCTAAGCTCAATTAAAAAAAATCAGAATCATCAGTGGGGCCTGTGTAGATTTTGAGGATGCTAATCATTGCAAAGATTCAGATTTCATTTGAAAAAGTGTCAGAGCTTGATTTGCAAATTAGGCCTGAAGCATGTTACCAATATGCTTGTATAACTGTAGTATTGTAAGCTTATAAGAGTCAGCTGAGATTTATGTATTTTTTTGAGTCTTCTAATATAGTATTCAGCAAACATGTGCTCCTCTAAGCATCGTAATGAATGTTCACAAAGCAGGAGGTAGCCAAACGTTTTCAGCTGGCTGGTTCTACAGAGTGGATGAGCTGCATAAACAAGTGTTGTGTACTGATGAAATCTTTTTAATCACCAAAGATACATTTGGAGTAAAAAAGAACAACAAAATAAACAAAAAAACAAACAAACTGTATTTCATGAAAAGAATACCTTGGCAACTGTGAAACGTGTGGGATTGGGGTTGGGTTGCTGCCAGTGGCGTTAGCAATTATCTGTAAAAAGCTGAAGCTGATTTGAATCTGAAAGTGTTTGCAGTATCTCATCCTCTAGGATACCCCAACATTTGTTAAAAAATTGTTTCATCTGCTTGATTAGCTACAGACACTGCATTTTTTTTTTAAATGACTGAATATTTAATGTGACTAATGGTGCCCAAACTTTTCATAAAACTGTATGTAAACATTGATAAAAATGTCTTTTTTGTGAAGGAACAAAAACCAATCCATCTTTATAATGGTCTTCCAAAGAACCAAAATGACCAATAAAATGTATATTCATATGATATTTACAAGAGATTGAAATCATATGATAAATAAGCTAATGTATTAATGGTATTATTGTTACTATTTTAGTGCTGTGTACATTAACACAGTAATGCATACAATTAATCTGGAAACTTAAATTCTTAAAATAAATTAATAATTTTAGACACTTTAGCCTCAACCTTCTACAGTAATTTAATCTTTTTACAGAGACTTTTTTATTGAACTAAACATGACATCAGATCAGATCAGAATGTAGATTACATTTTATTTATGCTGAAATATGGATTAAATCTCATGATCTACACACACATGCACACACATATGCACACTCTCTCTCTCTCTCTCTCTCTCTCTCTCTCTCTCTCTCTCTCACACACACACACACACACACACACACACACACACACACACACACACACACAGATGCAGCTGCAATCAGCTCTCCGCACATTTTTTCCTCTTAATCGACCTGTTCATATGTTAAAATGTTGTTTGACACTGAACATGGAGGTTTTCTAAATGGTACTATAGCGCAAATCCTGTCTTCTGTTCTTTGTTCAAATTCCATTCTATTAACAGACACATACACAAATATATACAGTATATACACACACAGTAGTCATGGTTAGAAAGTCTCTAACTGTAAATTGCAAGTCTCGTGTTTCAGCTGTGCTATGTTGCAGCCAAATACTTCAACACCAGTGTCCAGGTCATTTATACTGTACAGTATTTACATAGCAGGAGGAAGGTGGAATGGCTTGGCTAGTAAGAAATTCTATAATGCTTCTGTTGACAAATGTGCAGTGCTTTGCACATGAATTTTAAAATGCAGAGACGTTTCCTAAAGCATGTTACTACGCAGGTTCACACTGAATCAGATGCAGAGCATCAGCGTTGTCCAGCACTCCTTTGATAAATTCTCCTTCTGCAACCCGTTCTGTGTGTGAAAGAGAGGGACATAAAAACATGGCATTCTTTTCACAATGTGCTACAAATGCAATGTTGTAGATAAATCGCAAAAAAGAAATGTGGGATGGGTATATTCTTTAAACTTTAAACTCACAACTTATTTATTAATATGGTTAGCATTATTAAAGCCTATAGCTCTTAGTATGTCTCTTTGTTACACTAACAACAAAGGTCATTTAAAGAACTATGCAATGGAAATTTCTTCATGGATATTCTGTGATATTGTTCCAAGAACAATTCTGTTAACTATTATTTATCTTTCACCAACAACGAATAATCTCACCATTCTCTCCTTTTCCAAAGAAACTCCAGAGCTTCTCTGCTCTTTTTTCTGGTGTGTTCTCATCACTAGGCAGACTGTTTTGCTTCTCCAGTGGAATCATTTTGAAAATGGCCTGATGGAATGGGAAAATACAAGGAAGGAAGGTTAGATTGATTTCTATGGACACTGCACTAGAGAACACTTTCCAGGACTTGAAAAATCAGAATTGTTTTATTACATTGTTGGAAACCATTATACATACAACACAGATCGGTATCAGCAATATTACACAGTGATGTTATTGGTTATTGTTTGAGGGCTTTAGTTTGAAATATTTTCTCAGAGTTAACAATTATGGAGCTATTGCATATCTATATTTTATATAGAGTTTGAAGGAAACAGGATCAGTTTTTGACAGATTGATTTTGAGGGACTGTCACTGAGGGACCCCATTGTGGTGCATGGAAACTAGGGTAGTGTGAAAGACTAATGCTAGGCCTACAATAGAATGGCCAACTAGGGACAATCTCATCAAATAGCTAACCACACACCTCACCAAGAAGACCCAGAGAGAACAGCAATATTATTGGTTAAGAAGGAATAATTACCAAAATATTGTTTGAATATTTTTACAGTTACAGTGCTAGGTTTGGCTAAGCTAAGCTGTGTAATTTGTAATGTTAAGGTAAAAACCAGGCAATAAAAAAATAAATAAAAAAAACAGCATGATCCATTCTGAGTCAAAAACTGGGTTGTAAATGAGCTGGGTTGTATTTTTATCCTGAGTCAACCAAACCAAACTATACGTATGCAACAAAAGCACATCTATGGCATCTTGCATATCTTATACATATCTCAGGTCACCATGTAAGTGTAACTATATCAGAAATAATAAATAAAAGACAAGCTAAACATCAGTTAATTAAAACTAAAGTTTTATCAACTTATAATGTGAAAATGTCTCAATATAAAGTAAAGCATCTTAATAATTTCCCTTTAGGGGTGGGCGATTTATATATCACAATGTTCAATATTCATTTTCATGATATACAATATTCAGTGTGATATTTTGACATGCAAACAGTAGCAGCTGATTATTTAAAAATGCTATTCAAATACTATCTTGGTAAGGTGATATTTAAAACATGTTATTATACCCTTTTTAATGAAATGTGCTGTTGGTCTATATTATATATATATATATATATATATATATATAATTTGTATATGTATATATTATTTGTAAAGTATATTGGGCATCACAATAACAACATTTATCGCAATAAAATAAAATGTTGTCATATTGACCACCCTATTTCCCTTCATAATACGTATTCCAGTGTATGTGCATTGTTAAATATTTTTGCTGCTGTGTCTATGAGGGATTAAGTGCATACTGTGAAGTCTTAAAGCCATCACCTGTGTTACTTATGGAAAATTCATGATAGTGCTGTTATGCTGGGAGGCCTGTCACTGTTGACATTTAAAGGCACATCTCTAAATCCTTTTTATTCTCATGTAATCCATGTTCAACTACATTTCAACACATTCTTTTTTCTGCATTTGCTATATTTATCAATCACCCCTCCCTCTCAACACCCAGATAAAGACCTGGGTCATGGCAACTTATTTACTTGATGAAGCAGGGCATCTTATTAAACCAAAGATTACCTAATGACAAGCTTGCAGCAGTATCTTGCTAATGTCAGCAAGAAGCTACAAGAGCCTTGTTTAGATCCTTAAGCCTTAAGGCCTATTTTGTCACTCACATTTCAGGTCCTTGTTCACATAATTACCTAACTTGTGTGAAAGGTTTCTTAAAAAATTAACTAAACTATTTAATGTTAATAAAATTGAAATTAAAGAGTTAATATCTTGTGAATAAATTGATATATTGTGAGAAATGTCTATTCCAGATATGCCCCCAGCCAGCACGTTTTGATGAATATTCCCATACACACAGAATGTGATCAACTGCATCATGAAGTCAACTGCATCATAAAATCATTAAGCACCAATTTACCAAAGCAGAATGAGAACTATAAATGACTATTAGTCTATTTCTTCTAATTTTAGTGTTTTACTAAATATATAAACACTTTCTGTCCTGATAAGTTGTTTATTTAAGTCTAATTTTCACATATTCCAGCATATGTAAATTTATCCAAAAATCCCATCTCTGTGTGTGAATTGTCTGGTCCAGAATCAGACTGAATGGCCTGTTTCTAAGAAAAGGTCCTTGGGACTGTGATGTCACCACAGCCTTCTTTGGATATGATCTTAAATCCTGATTGCACATTGAGTTGAGGAGCTTATCTCACTCTCACATATCCACCACCCAGTGCCCCCACCCCCTCTGTTTTAATGATGGTTGTCCCTATAGGGCCCAGGCTTAAGCGTGGTGACCTTCTGCAACACTGATCAGCTTTGATATGAAATGCTCTTGATAGGTATTTACAATACATGACAGAGATCAAATGAACTAAATCTGAGGCATGGATTCAAACTTCCAATCCAAATGGATCCTGAGGATGTAAGATTATGTCGGATGTCTGAGAGTAGAAACCATAGATTTATGTGTAAAGGAGGTGATATTCCAGAGAGTGTTTCAGATTCCAAATCCCACCCACTGTATTATACCATTCATTTTGATGTCACAACATATTGCTTCAGCAAAAGACATTTCTTTGAATTAGAATAGATCATAAAATAAATATATCATAAAATAAAATTAATGTATCATTTTTCCTCATAATTTCAGAGTAGCATCAGCCTGAACAAGGGTTTGTTCTACATCTTAGATATGTAGATAAAAGTCTTTGAGTGTCTTGAAAAGCGCTGTATAAAGAAAATGTATTATTATTATTATTATTAATAATAATAATAATAATAATAATAATAATAATAATAATAATAATAATAATGTGGATACATTGCTAATTGATGGACACATGCACATCTCAGTACACAAGCACTAGTAATGGAATAGCTAGTGCCTTTGAAGTTTTGCTTCAGTATTGAAGTTGGTTTTAATTATATATTTTGGTAGGATGCTACCTTTGACTAAGTCAGTTTGGGATATTTCTGCCCCGCTAGGTTTGCCCCAGTCAAGTATAGGTCCTGCTATTGTGAATGAGAAGAATCTATAAACAACATCTACTTAGATACAAAGTAGTAGATTATGCAGCATCATTAAAATGGGCTTCATGAAACCATTCATGCAATTACTATGTGCATTGCCAAACATCAAATTTTGCAATTTACATCTACACTGGACTCTGAAGCAGTGGAAATGTGTCTGGATGTCTGAAGGATGCAGTCTTTTGACAACAAAACATCAACAAAGTTACTGGAGGAAGGATAAAGTTGGTCGATTTTCAGTTTGATTTACTTAGTCCCAGGGACAGGTAACATTTTAGGGTTCCAACTTTGAGGCAGCAGTTTAGGAAAAGCATTTTCCTGTTCTAAGTGTAGCATTTCATGTAGAACACTTGACTTCAGCCCCACTGAACACCTTTGTCATAAATTTCAAGGCAAACTAACAAATGATTTAAAACGTCCAATGCCTAGATGACTAGAGGGGTATAAAACCCCCAGCTTTTGGTTGTGTTCTTTGGAATGATGGTGCTCCATCCAATCCTTTACGGATGAGTTTGTGACACTTGACTACTTATCCGAAATCAATCCCTGATCTTCTAAATACTCTTGTGGCTGAACGTAAGCAGATCCTCAGAGCAATATTCTTAGTGTGATGGGCTTTCAAAAAGGGTAGAGGGTGCAGCAACTCACATTAATGTCCATGAAAGAGAAAAAGAGTGTGAGGCCTTTTCTAAGCGCTGCAAAACTCACTAGACCACACAAATCACCTTTATCTTACCTGGCAGATTTCACACACTTCATTCTTGGTGATGTAACCATTCTTGTCCACATCAAACAGGGAAAAGGCCCATTCCAACTTCAAGGACATCCTGCCTGATGAAGTCATATGAAGGGCAACAATATACTCCTTAAAATCCAGTGTGCCATCATCATTGGTGTCAAAGGAGCGGAAGACATGCTGGGCATATGTCTTTGCGTCACTTTCAGGAAAGAAACGTCCATAGATCTCTTCAAACTGAGAAGGCGAGATGCGACCTGAGGGACACTGCCTTTGGAAGTTCTCATACCACTGTGTGATCTCTGCCTCGGAGAACTTGGTGCTCACCTTCAGGTCATCCAGGACCTCTCTGGACACCACACCACTTTTTGAGTTTCCCATGGTCCGCTGAAGGATGGCTATACCAGAGACTAGATTTAATTAATTCATTTTTAAATATAATTAATTCTTACAGTGTTTGCTTCAATGTTAAGCCACCTACAGAGAATTCAATTACACAATTATCTTAGCAAAATCTGGATTTTATGTTGTTTTACATTTAGTTATCAAACAATAGTTCTTAAGAGGTGGACATCCATAAATGTTTAAAAGCAATCTTTTCTTTAACCTGATCAACTGTGTTTCTGTAAATTAGCAAATCTGTCATGAGGTTCAAATGACCTATACAAATACAACATTTTACATGATGACAGTCTAAAATACCAGTTCACAAACCATACACACATGCACTCACATTCCATTATAATTATCTTAATTTAATTGGAATCATAAAGTTTAGTACAACATGAAAATCCAGTTACCTGCACTAGTGAAGCAATAGTAGCAGTCCCAACAAACTGAAGTGCAAGTGAATTAAGTAGGATAGAGGTGCCCATACATCTGCCCAGGATTAAGTCAATTAACAAGATTGTAAAAGGCTGAGCCTTAAGACCTTACGTGAACTTAGTAATTCCTGACATACACTCTTCTATATTCCAAAAAAATCTTTTGACTTAGCAGTAATGGGCCTCTTTTTGGTGCTCAATGAAGCCCATTTTAAAAAAGGTACCTTAAAGAATCTCAAAATATATTTCATATATTTCATAATTTAAAACTTCAAACTATGTTAAGTATGTTATTTACCAACTCAGTACTTAGCTGGGACTCCTAAGCCATGAATTGTTGCATCAGTTTGGAATAGCATGGAGGCAATCAGCTTTGATAGTGGCCTTCAGCTCATCTCTATTGCTGGGTGGGTGTTTCTCATCTTCCACTTGACAAAAACCCATAGATTCTCTTTGAGGTTCACTGTGGGCAGATCCATTCTCAGCTCATTTATAGACACCTAGTTTAGATCATCCACCTTACTACAAGGCAAACTCAAGCACGTTATCAGGCCATAGAGAGTAACTTGGGTGCTTAATCAGCAAAGCCTGATATGCTTACAAGATATTTCCACCAAGTAGACATTCATCAGCTGCAGTGGACCTCTCAAACTCTAAGATCTTTACAACTGCTGTACAACTGGTGATTCCTCCCTGCTGCTGTTAGACTGTACAACCAGCACTGCTCTCAGCAGACCACAGACATACATACTTTACACACTATTAGTTTTCCAATATAATGTGCAATACTTCCATCTCCCCACATGCAATTATCTGTACTTTTTTGTACATTTTTTAATTATTTATAATGTTGTGGATACTATACTGTATATACTGTAATTTATCTTTTCTTGTACTGAGTTCCTTGCTGTCCCTTTGGTGCTGCAACATTGTGAATTTTCCCGGAAAATTGTAAACTAATAAAAGATCATCTTATATTATGTAGCCCACAAATGCACCACGGCAAAATTGTAGAAATGTTCATATGACTGTAATAATCTGTAAATAATAGCAGATTACATGTTTCCTCAAACTCTGCACATACACCAATCACTCATATCATTGTGACCAACTCTATCAGCTCCAATTGCCATACCTGTGTAGTTCTATATTATATACTTTTATATATTATATATTATATATTATATACTTTGTTAGCATCCTTTCACCCTGTTCTTCAATGGTCAGGACCTTGCAGGACCCTAGAGAGTAGGTCTGATGTGGGTGGTGAGATATTCTCAGCACTGGAGTAACATTGACATAGTAGAGGTTTGTTAGGTTATATCACGCTGGCATAGGGTATATACGCAGTGCTGCTGGAGTGTTTAAACCACTCAGTGTCACTGCTGGAATCATAGTCCACTGAACAGACATATGTAGGATTAGAGGACTAGCACATAACAGATGAGCTTCTGTCTCTGACTTTACATCTACAAGGTGAAGAAACTAGGTAAGAGTGTCTAATAAAGTGGACACTGTTTAAACTGTTTACATGCTTAGTTACGTCTTGCCATTTTGAGTGATGATATAACAATATGGTTTACATCTTATGCAGTTAAGTGTTCCCAAAGTCAAGTATGTTCAGCACATATTATCCTTATTTACTCACGATATCTACTCATTCATCACTATATATTAATTTATTTATACTCATTGACATTATATGACTATATATTTAAATTTACAATTACAGCATACAGCAAACATTCTTCATACAGCAAAGATGTGACTTACAAATAGTATAGAATAGCCACAATACCCACTAAACTTACTATTAGATACAAGAGCCTGTGTTGATACCTAAATATAAAAAACACACACACACCTGATGACTAGGTATATATATATATATATATATATATATATATATATATATATATATATATATATATATATCACTATTTACATTAACACATACCATAGACACATGGTGGAAAGGTGACCAAAGTCTCATCAATACCAGAGTAATCATCCATATACATACACAATCATATATAGACAGAACAGAATCCAATGAAAAATGTATGTATTTCTGAATCTGCTGCACAGTATCACTGGTCCTATCACTAGAAACCAAATCCTTCTTTTGTAATCTTCCAACATTCCTGATGCATTGGATTCTCCAACAATACTAAAAACATATATGAGCTACCACAGCGAAACATGCTGCAAACTAAGCTGTGAATAGCCTTAAGCTGTGCCAGAATCATTTTATACCCCACAATGAAACCTTATCTTGTTTAAAGAAGGGTTAAAGAGACTCCTCTAAATTAAGCTATGAGATTCTATTTTCTCTCAGCTGTCTGAAACACTTTAGCCCTAATCTCTATTACCAAAAGCTATTAGTGTTGCATTAGTCTTTTTGTACCAAGTCAGTCTGGAATAGCAAGGGATTTGGGTCCTTACACTCTGAGAAGTAAAAATGTATCATTACTTGCATTATATCATTAACTATACACACACACACATATATATATATATATATATATATATATATATACTCATATATATATGCTCATATATATAACACTATGTATACACCAGTCTAGTCCAATTTGGTCATGAAAATGAAAGGTGTTTTACAGGTTTCATTGTCTATTATCTGTGTATGTGTATATATGCCCATGTTATATAAACACACTTTACAGACTACTTTTTCATTGTGCCAAGTGTCATTTTCATTGTTGTCCATGAAAGATATACTTAAATATCTGCAGAAATATTGAGGGTGTACTCACTTTTTGTGATACACTATGTATATATATATATATATATATATATATATATATATATGCTGCTGCTATATATGCTATATATATATGTGGAGTATATGGAGTAGCTGGAATAGTTGAATCAAGACACATTTTGTCCTAATTTACAGTCCCAAGGCTGAGTAAAAACACAAGACTTTTTCCAGTACGCAAACAGACTGGAGAGCTGGCAAGGGTGAGAAATATTCACAGAATTTTACAAAGAGGTGGAATGGAAATAATCTATGTAATTGTGACAAGAGTACATGTAGACTCAGTAAGGGGTTGGTTTGTGCTCTGAAACTAGTTCTGAACCTTTATTTTTCAGAGAAACGAACAGTAACTCCAATCAATGTATATTTCTTAAGTTTTTGCTTATTTCACTTGTCTATTTTGCACCACTACTGGTTGTGTTATTTTTTGATACATTTTGATGTGTGTTAAGGCTCCACAATCATTCGCTCATTGGTATAATAATACCTGTGCAATACTGATAACTCATCCCCTTTATAATTATTTGGAGTATATCAATCACTAGAGACAGTACACGTTATATTTACAACTTCCAAGCTCTTCACTGAATTTGCACATTACTAACATCCAAAGACAGCAGTTTTATTCAATTCTGATTTCCCTACTGAGATTTGGTCACCGTTACCATACTAATCATTTAATGCAGCATCCAGTTTCATACAGAATCTGTTGTAGTAAATAGACTCGACAAAAGTCAAATACACACAGTCAAATAGAATAAACTTTTAAAATCAAATATTTAATTAATTAACACATGTAAAGTTGAAAACAAGGACCATTTACTGCAAAACACTAATCATGTAATGGCAGTCTTAGATACAAGATGTAAAATGCTTTGGATGAAGATCCAGACAAGTTAGGCTACTCAACAACATTTATGCAAATTTCTCATGAAAATCTGGTTCTACCACATTACAACCTGAAATAAATTATATGAATATAAGCCACACTGGGTATGTCAGTGTATGCAAATACTGTTTAAAAATATAACACCAAAATAACACCCAAAGAATTACTACTCTCATTGTCCTTGAATGTATACTGTAACAGTCAGTGAAGCGAATTTGTTGAGAGCTGAGTGATGAAGGGCAGTCACGAAGTTCAGTCTTTGTGGGCCAAAAAACCTACACAAATTAAAAGGAAGAAGAGAGGATAATTATTTCTAGAGACAGAAAAATTAAAAATTAGCACATATACAGTGCCTTGCAAATTGTATTCACCCCAACAGCTAATCCAATTTTGTTGCTACAGCCTACGGTTTGTTATATAGTGCTTTTTACAACAAAGGGAGTTTCACAAAGCAGCTTTTACAGAAGTCCAAGTCCAAGCCTCTTGAGAGAAACCAAAGCTCAAAAGGGGAACCCATTCTGGTAAACCCGTCCTCAATTGTGATGCATCTGCACAAGTTGGTGGTTGGTGAAGTGAAATGAGAAAACATGCGCATATATATATATATATATATATATATATATATATATATTTCACTGCATTTGCTATGAAGCATGAACAGCTCTAATATTACCTTCAGAAGTCACATGCTTAGTGGAAATGAAGTCACTGAAGTGTCACAGATCTGTCAGAGCTGCAGAGTTCTAAACCCAGACTGTCTATACAGCCACAATAAGCCGTACAGTACATAGAGCTGGGCTTTATGAAAGAGTGGCCAGGAAAAAGCCTTAAGGAATGGGCAAAAATCCCAGTGGCAAGATAGTGGCCAAGCTCATAGAGACTTTGCAGCTGTAGACAATGTCATGCATTGCTCTACAATTACTGACTTTGGGGAGAATAGGTATGCACACTGATGTTTTTTGTGAGACAAAACACAAAAAAAGCCACAAAAAATACTTTCGCAAGGCACTGTAATGATAGTTGAGGCAACTGAAAAGTATATGCAATATTTGTGTGTGTCATTCTTCATATTATATATATATATATATATACTCTATATATATATATATATATATATATATATATATATATACACACACACACAGGCCAATAGTTTGGACACACCTTCTCATTCTTTTAGTCTGTATTTTCATGACTATTTGTTGTAGATTCTCTGAAATCAAACTACGAATGAACACATGTGGAGTTACTGTACGTACTTAACAAAAAAAGGGAAATTAACTGAAAACATGTTTTATATTCTAGTTTCTTCAAAATAGCCACCCTTTGCTCTGACTACTGCTTTGCACACTCTTGGAATTCTCTCAATGAGCTTCAAGAAAGTGCAGTCACCTGAAACATGTGTGTTATTATTGTTATTGTGTGTGTGTGTGTGTATAAAAATTACAACTCTACAAAAGCAATATACACATCTCTCTCATTACAATACATACTTGTCTGTGCAAGAATATAAGCCCTCCCAAGTTGTTGGTGGATTTATACAGATATTCAAATAATCTGTTTTATTATTGCTTAACCTATATGGCACATTATTTAATTTCTGCTGAGAACCTAAAGAGTGAAATATTATTAGAGATAAGGCCAGAAAAATACACACTAGCCAATAAATATATGCATGTCTTGCTTACAAAAAATTAAAAGCAGTTTTCCTTTGCCAAGAACCATAAGCAATTTTATATTGTGATGTCAGCCTTTCTCTGTCCACACAAAACACTGAAAATAGAATTCTGTTCTCAGGTGACTTCAAGCACCTTATTTACACACATAGACAGGGGTCAGAATACGAGCTGTTATATATATATATTATATAGATATATATATATATATATATACATATATATATATATATATATTTAAAATAAACACATGCTGACATATTTTAGTGTGTTTTAAGCTGTATTATCACACTGAACACAGCTGTAGCTACAGACCTAAACGGTTGTGTGCCTATTTAAAGGGACCTTTATATTTTTATATTTTCTACAATTGGTGTGTATAGTGTTTATTTAATGTTTCCTGTATATAATACTGTCTATTTAATGTTTATTAGTGAACCATGGGTCTGAGGGAAATGCTAGTTCAATTCTCTGTATACCTTGTACATATAGCAGCACTGACTCAAAAGCTGACTGACTAAGCTGTTTCAAATTATCTGGCTTGAGTTTAAAAATTCAACAGATTTCAAGATTGTCTCACTGTAGTGTCTCTACTGAAATAGTATATAATGTATGCATTACCTGTTACTCTTAAAAAGGTGTCTTAGACATAGGGAAAAATATTTTGGTCAGTTACTGATTCAAACAGTTTATGTAAAAAGTTTTCTTACTTAGGCACTTCAGGGACCCCTATGACCCCTAAGCGTGTGGGTGCGTATTTTCCGACTGAGGGTCCGAGCAATGCGGTCCACTGCATTGCCTATGTGGCCCATCTCCTTGCTGGATGTCAGACCCTCAATGTTACCACTGTACCACATAACCCAGCCTCCGAGTGACATCAACACCATCAGAGCTCCTGTGTACACCAGCAGGTCCCCAAAGTCTCTCCCCTTCACCTCCAGTGGAACAAAGACCCCCACGAGCAAGGCTATGACCCCCAGCAGGTCACAAATGACAGCAAAAGCCAGCGCCACCTTGCAGTGGGAAAGGCCTGCGCAGGAGGTCATAACAACTTTGTAAAACCTGGTGGAAGCAAACAAAACATGGTTAACAGAAACTCTGCTTAATGAAACGTCCCAGTTTATCAGAAGCATCTAACTTTCTCATCCATTTAACAATCATCACTGTGCTGAAATACAGCCCCGTCCGTTTGCTGGCAAATGCGTTCACCTTCAATGTGAATGATGTTATCTGGCTGTTTTAGGAGGAATATTATATTGTGAAATGCTGGTTCAGTTAAGAATCTCGCCAAAGCCTGCAACACTCACCGTCTCCACGTTTTAATCAGAAATGTGAGAGGGTCTTTATCACTTCACCTGCATCGTTTGGTCTGTGTTTACTGAAGTCACCTGAGCCACTTCCGGCAACACCTCCGCTCGATATGAGACACCGGTGCGGTCCAGATGGCGGCCTTCCTCCACAATCACTCACAAACCCAGCCTTTACACGGCAGATTTGGCGCTGTTAGACACTGAGGGACGGTCTCAGCTTAGTCACTGTTTATCAGCACTGCCACAGAGACACCTAATCAACTCCATTAATAAAACATAATAAAACACGGACGGGAACAGGATACTACAAAATCCGAACTACAAAACTACAAAAGTTCAGACAAATCCACCCCTCGATTTTGTTCCAACCACCTGGGCGGCTCTTGCCGCGGAGCTGAAAACAGGCAGCTGGAACAAAACCCGGAGGTGGACTTCTTAATCGCCGGATCCGGATCTTACACTATTGTCTTCAAAACATGAGCTTCTCCCCACTGCTGCTACTTTGAACCCATTCGAAATGCTTAATGTGTAATAATAACCTGCAAAAAGCCACATCCCTGAGAAATCCAGCTCAAGACCAGCTTTTGCTGGTAGCTGGATGGTTACTGGTGGTTGAAAAAGCTGGTCATCCAGGTGAAAACATACTTTATGTTGTAAACTAACTGGATAACCAGCTCTTCACTATGCATATAGTGTATATGCAATTTTATACTGATCCTGTTTGTACATACTGGTTATACCAGTCAACCAGCTTGTTTTTGCTTGTCAGCATGTTTGGTCATGCTGGTCAACCAGTACAGTCAAACTTGGTCACTCTGGTTAAATGACTTGGTCAGGCTGAATATGCTTGTAGACCAGCTAAAATTCAATTCAATTCATGAAATTCAAGCAATGACTAAACAAATGACAAAATGACAAAACATACTCTATGCTGTTCAATGAGCTTCAGCAGCTTCTGTATATTGCCATTAAATTACTGTTTGGTGATCTACACCATATTTATCCATCATTTTTATAATGTGTTAAACAGAAAAAACAAAACACATGGTGAGATTTAACCTACCTAACCAACCACATGATAACAAAAAGACAGAGAAAGTAAAATGGGGCTGAAAGTTTATTTTTGAAGTTGATTGTTATCACTTATTGTTTGTCATGTAGTCTGTTCATTTGTATTTATTATGAACTATAATCCAAATGAATTCAGCAGAGTTAAGAGTTCAGCAGTCTGCATGTGTAATACAAAGACACTCAATTCAAAATCAAAGAGGTCTTTGTGTGCTTTATTCATCACATTTACCCAGTAAAATCCCTTTTAGGCAAAGGTACATATAAACTTCAAAAATCATGGATAATATGCCTAGCTTTATTTTGCACCTTATTTGTAGTGAATTTGAATTTTGATTAGAAAATATTTTGTGTGGGTTTACAAATTATAGAAAGGGGCTTAAAAATGAAAATATTTTTATTTAATCAAATTAAATGCCCATGTTCAATTATCTGTAAATAATGTTTGTCAGGGTGTTTTTTACCTTTATTATGTTTTTTTTTTTTTGCAATATTATTATTATCTTTCATTTTTATTATTGTATAGACGGGAATGTTTATCTATTTTTGTACTGAGTGCCTTGCAATTCATTTACAGCTGTAACACTGTGAATGTGCACTGCGGGACTAATAAAGGCTTATCTTATTTATCCTATATACACACACAAATATAATATACAAAAGAAAAGTCCCATTTTCACTCTTTGCCTTCATACTGTAATAAGAAAGTAGTGAAAGCTGGATTGTGCTCTAATTTTGGATATATTTTTTTTGTAAACTTGTTTTATAGCAGTTTAGTTTGTTTATATTTTTTTCCTGTGAAGTTAAACTAATTGTAACTAACTGTATTTATAGGGATTTAAACGTAGTGAAGTGACTAATGTCTCTTCTAGGGTTGCAGCAGTACACTGGTGTCAGGTTTACCATGGTGTGAAAATGGATGGTTATCATACTGTGGGCATTTTTTAAAGGCAACCATACAAACGATCCCACCAATGTCGTAAAAACATTCAGTTATGACCTGAATATAAAAGAGCTTGTAGCAAAAAAGAAAAAAAAAAACACTTAAGACGACGGTCTGCGCCTGCGCGGAAGAGGAGCCTTTCAGGGCGGATCTTTGTCTTTATTTCATTCATGAAAATAAACCAGTTGGAAAAACAGAGTCGACGTTTCCCATTTTCGCCTGCAGTCTGCTATAACTGTGTAACAAAACGTACCACTTAGTCGAATCAGGAGTTAATTCTGTGAGTAGTCTGTGTGAATGAAGTCCTCCCTGAGTAATTAAAAACAACTGGAGAGAAAAGCCGCTTTAATGACCAATGAGTGACAGAGAACTCCTGTTGCGGCGGTTTCAGCTTCAGTAACATGCACTTAGATCATCACAGCGGGTTTACAGTGACTGGCTGAAGAGGTTGGCTGGGCTGGAGATAGAGCAGTTCATAGCAGCTTTCTGTGTGTGTGTGTGTGTGTGTGATTGTAGGTGTCTGGAGGATCCATGGCTCCCTGAAATAATGACTGATGCAGAGAGAAGCTCACTGACTTCAGCAGGTAAATTCACTTCCATTTGTCACCAAAAATGTTCATGTTCATATTAATATTAATATCCCTTTAACATGAGCACTCTCTCACACTACATCTGAAGATTCAGTAAAGAGGTTAAAGCACTGGTTCACAGTGAAATGTGCAGTTTGTACCATTTTCAAATGACCAAAGTTGTGTTTTTAGATGAAGGTTAGTGTGGCGAACAGGAGAAATGAAAGTTGTCCTTTGATATAAACTGTAAACCTGTAATAAACCTCTTACATCTTTGTTTTTATTTCAGATTTGAAAAATGAGGATGGATATGAAATCTCTATCCCATTTGAAGACCATAATACGGACCAGTCTGCTGTTTACAACCAGAACCAACACATGTTTGGTGGTAAAATTGCCATTTTTTGGTGATGAAAACAAATCACATTTGTTAATTTTTGAACCGAGTTAACTCCAGTTACACTAAGACAGAAAATGATCCTGAAATCATGCAGAGGTTCATCAATATGTCTTTTTTCTTGGTTATATATTTTTTTGTTTGTTTTGTTTGATTTTCCCATACAGCGTCTCCACATTTTAAACAGCACTTGGCATACATTGTGAAAATTTTTTGCAGCTATTTGCTGGTTTCATTGTTTCCAAGTTGATTGTCATTATAATGATGCAATGTGTTTGCAGTTACCACCACACCACTAATCAAATGGAGTCATGTTTTCAGAACTACAATTTAAATATTGTACATATTACCAGCTTGAAGTGGTGTGAATCTGATTACTCTGCCTCAGCAACAGCCCTGTGCTGCCATGGTTCCCTGTTAATCTTCCTCAAATAATGAATAGCAGTGGAGCAATCCTTCATAATCATTTCTGCTGCTACATGGGGAGACTGAATCTGAAATCTAAATCTGCTTACTATTTTTGTAGGTACCATTGATCTATACTGAACATATAGTGCAGTGGTATGTAGAATCCATAGTTTCATGACTCTGGGGATGACCAATCCTTAATTAGATGTTTGTGATTTGATTTCAGGGTGCAGTTATTTTGATATAAAAAAAAACATCAGTTTAGAAAGATCAAATCTTAAAAGAAAGAAGCAAAGAAAATAAATTGATCATCTTAGTCTTGATTTGATTGATATCGTCATAGGTACGAGCTGTGTGCTTGAGTGAAACTCTAGTAGAAGTTGCTTTAAATAGGTGGCAGCAGTCTATAAACCATGTTCAGTACCCATGTCCTTGCTGGAGAAAGAATAGTGTCATTGTTCAGTATCCTTGTGCTTATTTTCAGCAGAGACAGCTTCAGGCCACACAACCCCCTGCCATCCATACCTGCTAATGTCCAACCTTCGGGCCCAGTTGCAGATCTCTCTGGAGAAGAACTCATGGTTGCAGAAACGCATTGAGGACTTGGAAGAGGAAAGAGACTTCCTGCGCTGTCAGTTGGACCGATTCATCTTCACTACCAAGAGTCAGGACAGGAGTGGTAAGGGAAAGAATTGGAGATGGAAAGAGATGTGAAGCAATAGCTAATTGGATTGATTCAACGATGAAAACAATTTTATTTTTAACTTTCAAAAGATTATCAGTCAAACTGAATTTGCAACATGTTGCCACATATTTCTCTGTCTGGAAATCTCGGAAACAAATCTACTAGCGCATCATCAAAAACAATTATCATGAAAAGTTCATAATTTAATTAAAAAAAGACTAATTGTCATCTATATTACATGTCAAGTGAAATATAAAAAGCAGAATTTATTAGAATGTCATTTCATTTAAATTACTGTTCAAAATGTAAAGACAGTATATCACATGGTTCAGTTCAGCACATGCAACCACAATTTTGGGGAAGACTGCTGACTTGACCATTTTCCAGAAGACATTAATAGTTGTTGTTGAAAAGGCTGGTTGTTCTTGGAGTGCTGTATCCAAGCATATTATAGGAAAGTTGTCAGGAATGTGGTGGGAAAATTAAGCCTCAAGAGGATTGTCAAGAAAAGTTGATTCAAGAACTCAAGGAGCTTCACAAGGAGTGGACTGAGGCTGCTGTCACTGTATCAAGAGCCAACATGCACGAACATCTCTGTGAGAGGGGCTACACCTGCAGCATTCCTAATATCAAGCCACTCCTGAAACAGAGACAACATCAGAGTCATCTTACCTGAGCTAATCAGAAAAAGAACTGTACTTTTGCTCAGTGCTCCTCTGAAAAGTCTTCTTTTCAGGTAAAAATAAATTTTATATTTAATTTGGAAATCAAGAGTCTTGAGGAAGAGTGTTAAGGCTCAGAATCCAAGCTGTTTGAAAGGTGTCAAGTTTCTAAAGTCTATGATTGTTAATGGTAATCCTGGTTCTGGAGTGCCTGGCTCCTGCACATTGTTGTTCTCTTCCTGCTCAAGCATCCCTGATTCAACTCCTCTGTTAATTGCCAAGTTTGATAGGTCTGTTGGAGCTGGGAAATCGGCAAACTGTAGGAATTCCTGGCTCACACTACAGGATACAGCCAAACATAAGTTAGTCATAAAAGTCCCCACCCTGCACAAATTTTCAGGAATGAAATTCCACACACTTCCAGTCCCAACCAACAGCTTTGAAAATACCTCAAATACTAGCAGGAGTTTCTCTCAAAATCTTACATTGCACAGAAGGCCAATAAACAGAAAGTAATGTGGCTGAGTTGTACCAGAAAAGAAGGGTTTAACAAGGCTTATACATATTGGAGCGTGAGCTTCAAGCGAATATATTGATAAATGTCACATGTGAATGGTGTTCACAAGTTAGGCATCTCATACTTTATAGGCACCTCACCAGTACTATGGATCAAAAGCACAAATTAGCTCAAAATAACACTGGAATAAATGCAGTTAATCAATTAATTTGCTAATTAAAGTAAAGTAATACTTCTACCTGGAGGCACCTGCCACAACAAAGTATTACGTTTATAAATGAACATGCTTTTCAGAAGTTGGATATTTCTATATTATACATATCGTACATACTTGATTTCTCATTTTCATGAATTATAAGCCTTATTGATATAAAAAAAGGTTTGAAATATTTCACTATACAAGTAATTAACATACAATGTATGACTGTTAAACCTTTTTGAATTATGATCAAAAGTATACTTTCACATTTTTTGACATGCATTTACATTCTAATTCAAAAACGTACAAATATTTTATGAAAGTAAACAAATTTTATTCAGAAACTGTCTAGTGATGTCTGTTGCAAGGAACAGGGAAACCTGTTAAAGTTATTGTATTTAGTAAGAGACTACATATTACAAATGCAGAAGATGGAGACTAATTTGAAAGCACTATATTTTTCTTTTTGTAAAATAAGTCTCTTTCTTTCATAATTTACTTTATTTCAGAGCTTCAGCCTGAAAGTGGACAGCAACACACTCCCAAAAAGTCTGCCTCAGGCAGAGGTTCAACCCCATCTCCGACACCCATGATGACCCGCTCTGGCAAAATTCCCAAACGCAGTCGCAGCCTAAAGAGAAGACGAATAAGAAACAGCAGTGCCCAAGGTTAGTTTCATTTGGTGGTATTTTCCAAATGATTGACCATGAAGTCTCCCATTACAGCGCTTGATTGGTTAAGTGGATAAACAAATGTTTCTTCAGACCTCTTGTTCAATTTGAAAATCTTTTTAGATGAGGAAGAGGAGAGTGTAATAGAAGAGGAAGAGTATCTGGAGGAGGATGGCTACCTTGAAGAAGAGCAGATTGTGTCAGATGATGAGTCTGACAGCAAAAGCTCTAGAAGAGGCAGGTCAAACGGTGGGCAGACTAGAGTGAAACGAACCCGGGTATTCCGAATTGCACGCAGCATGGAAAGGCAAAGAGGTGAGGGAAGGAATGAATATACAGGTGGTCAGCAAACACAATAACAGCATATAAAACTGTAGTTCTTTACACACACATCCTAATTCATGCTGGTAACTCCATTAGGCTACATGACACCTGCATAAATCACAACTGCCATAAACCAACACAAACATTTAGAAGGTTTATTGAAAAGCAGTTGTTAAAAATGCTGTGTTTACAAAATGTAAATTTGTGATTCCTGATGGTTGGACTATACCTTTATAATGCTTATGCAGGTTTACTTCTGTAGTCATAAAGAGCTTGTTTATTGGTTGTTAAGCCATATGAATGCTGTATTTATATATATATATATATATATATATATATATATATATATATTATATATATATATATATATATATATAAACTCTGTGATTAATTTCACTTAAACGTGAAATGGCCACTAGCACTGCCATAATTACTTGCTAAGGCTGGAACTATGTAAACTGTGTTTTCCTGGAAAATGTTTGGCACGGTCACTGTAGCTTCCACTGTGACTTAATTTTATCCTGCAGTTCATCATTTCAATCTGTAATTATTCCATCCCATTCTTGTTTTAGCTGCCATGTACTGTAATGTTCATGCTGTTAGTTAAACAAATAATAATTGTCTAAAATGTTGATTACAGTAAAAGATCCTGCTGGAGTTCTGCTTCGCTACAAGAAGATTCTGGTTACTTATCAAAAATTGAAGAGCATGTCCAGAGCCTTTCAGGTTCACGGAGTTGACCGGAACACTGTAGCTTCCACCACTCCGATTGCTGAGCTGCTTTTGGTTGCCCCTGAGAAAGTGGAAGAAATTGGAGAGTTTGATTCCACCAAGGAGAAGCTTCTGGACTATGCACGACGCTGTTACAAGGCACTCGATGAGACTGCACATGCCAAGGTGCAGGCTTTAAAGAAAAGCAGTCTCTTACTGCCCATTTCCTATAGATTCAGAAACTGATTATGGTTAAACATCCGCTATTAAAACTCACAAAAGTGAGTAACAGGAAAGGGAGCCAAAGCAGAGAGCCAGTCGAAGCATAGTATTGTCAAAATACGGAATTCTGTTGGCGTTGTTTTCTGTTCTACCTCAGCTGTTGACTATTATTTGGACTTTGACTAAACTCAAAATTGGTTTAATCAAATTGCTTCTGATTTCTAACCACTTGGGTGTGATGGTGAAATGTTTGTGACTCCTTAGGGCTTGAATGTAACAGGAGTGATTGAACGTAGGTTGTCGTTTGCCTTAGTATGAGTGCATCAGTCTGCATTAAATGACTTGAAGAGCAGAAGAGAAATATGTTGAACCGTTTTTGAAGAAAACAGTTGATCACTGTATTTAAGGGCTATTTATATTTTGTATGTCTTTATTGTTAATTATATAAGAGAAAGCTACTGATAACTTCATCTCTTTTGAGACAAATGTGACCTACGTGTGTGTGGTGTTTTTTTTGTTTTGTTTTGTTTTTTTTGCTTTAGCACTTACACCCTTTAATAAACATATGTGAAATGTTCTGATTTATGTTCATTTAAATATAAATGATATTATCTTTGGAGGTTGGAGTCAAAAATATACTTCTGAATCACCATTTTCTATTAAGGGTTCAGTAATCAATTTTTATGTCTGCCAACAGAAAGTATGTACTGGTCTACAGTCTGAGTGGACTGAAATGTCAAGCAGATGTGGAACATCTTGACTTGAATTTTGACTTGGTTCTTTTCTCTTTGTCAAGTAGTAGGAAACCTGGTTCACCAAAAAAATTCCATGCACACTTTACCTCATTGTAGTTCATGTCAAAAAGACATGCTTAGTGTCTGATGATGTAGGTAGTGGGATTTCTCACTTAGATAATGTATAGTTTTGTATAATGGTACATCGAGGTCAACTTTAGAGGTTAAACGGTTCTTGACACATTCCACAAGTAGTGTCTGGGCAAGCATAGCAACAATGATATTTGCTTATGATCTGAGACTTTTGTTCTACGAACACTGTTGGTGAATTGAAAATCAGAATGAACATCAGAAGTGTTGGCCAGTCTATATATTCTTACAATCTGTGCACCAGAAACAGATACAAACCCATAATGTGTATCCAAATATTAATATTTTAAAGATTGTCTTAATACAGATTTTTTATAACCTATCTAGAAAATACTTTGCTCTCTCAGGAATATTTCAAGATTATTTTTAAATCAAAATAATCTTGAAATAAAATAAATAATTTATCAAACTACCCCAGTTTCTATCAGTGTATCTTTCAAACTACGGGAGATTTGTTAGATTTTGGGATTGAATGAGCATATCCAGTCAAATTTGGATTGAGATCGCAAGGGAAAAAAAGTGACAGTGCATTAATGAGAAGTGAGTTGAAAAACAACCAGCTGATCCTCAGGTGACTGAGAAGATAAATTCAGGATGGAATAGAAGAGGAAGAATTTCTGGATGAGGATGGCTACCTTGAAGAGAAGCAGATTGTGTCAGATGATGAGTCTGACAGGAAAAGGTCCAGTAACGCAGTATATTCCATAAAATACAATCAATCTTAATTGCATTGCATTCATGAATTGCATTCATCCTGTGATTAAACATCAGACTGGAAGGGGTGGCTGAATGGTTTGATCAGTTTGCAAATGACAAATCATACTTGTCACCTAGCTATTTTCATCACAGTCCCCAAATGTGAACCCAATTAAACTACATTAGTAGATTTTGGATGGTAGACAGTCAAAACACAATATGATGGGAAAATAAGTATTCATCTTTGTTTTTAACCCACCTTCACACTTGTGAAAATGTGACAAAAAGTGGTTTGATAATTTAATGCAGTAACTGAATGTGTTGGCCTGTCTTTCTATTTTTGTATCTCTGGCAATGTTTGTTTATTTTCTGTTCTTGATTGTTCCTCTTGTTACTTCTTTTAATACAAAAATAATACACATAATTCACAATAAATAGGAGGGCCTCTAGTCTGGTGACAACATGAGATACAGTTGACCATGGAGATACATGTTCATTTTGGCATGCTGCATTTGCCATTAGATGTTGCAGCTAGGCCTGTAGATCCTGTACACTTGTAGGCTGCCAAAGCTGGCATCCCTGCTGGTCCCATGCTAAATTGGTGATAAATCTGATGCCGGCCAGGGAAGTGTTGCAATCTGACTGAGGCTTTCCTGAGAAACCCATTCTGAATGTGAACACATTATCTTGCTGAAAAAATGTCCATTGGAATGCCTGCCATTGTATGCAATGTGTTCCTCAGATCATCACAACAGCATTTGGAGCAGTGTGTGTCACGCCACAGCAAAGGCAGGATTGAAGTACTCACCACAAAGCCTCCATACTCAAACCTGACCATCATTAGATCCCAAACAGAACCTGGATTTGTCATTAAAGTCAACACAGTTCCAGTCCTGTTTGCTGTGTGTGCCCAGTAACCACTGCTCCCAAAACCTCCTAACAGCATGGTCAGAATGGACTAAATGGTGGGCAAATGATTGAAACAAGCATCCTTCTCTCAGTCACCAAGAGGCACAATACCCAAAAGTAGCCTCTGAGAGTCTCATAGGACAGTTTTATGCCTTCTCGTGCCAAGACCCTTTGTCTAATCAGACCACATGTTTAATCATTTACATATATGCCTGACAGAACTGCATTCTGTCTACATGAAAGACATGTAACCAACACATGACTATAAACACGTATTACACTAAGATAGCAAATATAATAAAATACAAGAATAAAATAGAGAATATAATAATAAACAGCTGTTGATTTGTATGTGGATATATAGATATTTTATATCCATGATATATTACTGAGCTATTATATTACAGAGATATATTACATATTGTATTACAGATATACATTCATATATGTTTAATGGTTTTGATTTTATATATATATATATATATATATATATATATATATATATATATATATATATATATATATATATATTCATCACCAATCACATTCAATACAGACCTGTCATGATAACTACTGATCTTATTGGGGATGGGAACTACACAGATGGTTTTCCATCCAAGAGGGACCTTTCCTTGGTTGCAGCTCAGGTTGAAGATGTGCTGAAAAACTCCACACAGCTTCTCAGAACACAGCTTTAAAACTTTGGGCTGCAGGTTATTCAGTCCTGCAGCTTTATGTTGTTTGATCTCTTCACCTGGTCAGGAGTGAAGGTTGTTGTCCTGCTAATGTACTATACGTTGATTAAGAATGATCAAGACAGGCCTGTGCTTTTATACTGGAATCATTACTAACATAACTTAACAAAATGTCAAACTATTTATGTACTGATAACCCAGGTCTAATGAGAGCCCAAAACAAGCAATATGGAACAAAACACAAACTTACATGTCAGAAGCATTGGTGACCTTTGACTTCACCAGCTCCATCATCAGTGTACTCAGTGTACTAGCATTTAGAAAGACTTATTAACCCACACACACCCACACACACAAAGGGCATTATAATTGGTGTGCTCTGATTGGCTGCCCTCATGCCAAAGCACAAATTATTGCATCAGTGTGAATAGGTGGGTTTTTTTATGACTGTCATGCAAAACATTGTTTCTTCATTTTTGCTGTTTTCCACCTTTTGACAAATTAAAGATTCAGTTTAGTCCAAGGTCATTTTGGAGCATTTCTTTTAGTCCATTCATCATGAACTTCTGTTACAACATAAACTAGCAGATTCACAGCAACAATGTACACTATATGGTCAGAGATTATTGGACTATTATTGTGAGGATTTGATTGCATTCAGCTACAAGGGCTTTAGTTTGGGAAGTCAGGAAGTAGGACGATCTCCCACGCCTTTCATTAGGCAGTACCAATAGGTTCATGTTTGTTTCTCTGCTCTCTATCAGAGTCTGGTCCTATTTTATTGTCTGTACTTCTACATGAACTACACAAGTTGTTTTGTGTGTGTGTGTGTGTGCATTTGCACATCTGTGTCTGCGATGGGTGCAACTTGTAAAAGAACCTGACTGCATTCATTAGAAGGGGTGTCCAAGATATTTAAAATATAGCTGGTGTATCAACTGCACTGAGTGATTCTAACAGAGCCCAATCTATACAACTAAAGGTGGGTCTACTCTATACGTATATATGACTCTGTAATGGCCCTCGTGCTCAGCTCATAAACAACTTTAAGGACCTATAAGGACAGATGGATTTGGTAGCTATGTTAACCACAGACTTGCAGAAATAATGTACATGAGATTTTAAGCCCTTTACCCTTCTTGGGCTGGTGGTCCATTATCTTGCTCTTCAGCTCAGTTCACTGCAAGAGAATCATGCCTACAACAATTAGACATTCTGATCCCAAATCAGTTTTAAAATGTGCAGAGGTATATACTTTATGTACCTTATATACCACAAAGCCTTCATCAATCGATTTATGAATTGATAATAATTATAAGCTGATTAGCATATATACATTATCATACAGCCAATCAGCACATATACACTATAGTGCAATTCCTGCAGAAACTGCGAGTGTGATTGCAGCTCAGCAATATTTTTTTTCAAAAGATGTTGTAGAAAAAATAATATGGCATACCCAAATGGGTACCCTTTTGTCCGGCGTGTTCGTTTAATAAGAAGGAGTCAGGTAGACATAGAGAGGATAAAAATAGATAAGTATTTATTCCCAACCAGGATCCTGGTGGAAGAACCTTTACAGCTTCAATACAGAGTATCAGCCATAATGCCCCAGTTCTTCAAAGGTTTTGAATCTGACTCCATCCTTTATAGCCAAAATGACGTAAACCCTATGGCTAAGGTATGACTTAGACAATAAGACAATTGTTTTCCTGTTTGCTTCCCCATTTATGATGAAATCCTTCAGTTCATACATAGTTCACAAATCTACTCTGTTGTTCTCCATCACAAGTCCACTTCAGTTCCTCTATGACCTTGTTCCTATCAAAGGGAGGTTTGTCTCACGCTGATAATGGAAGTTACCTTGCCTCCCTTCTGGTATGAAGAAGATGTCCCTTACCATGAACCCATAGATTAGTACAGCTCATTCTAAGTGCACTGGTCACGCTGATTTTCAACACATCTTACTGAGTACAGACAAATATGTGTATCTTCATAATGTGATCATAAAATAAATGCTAGATTAAAGTAATCAACTGGATACATATAAAATATGCTTCACACAATGTCTATATAACAATACAGTGTGTAAGTGCTGATTAACAATGTTCATTACAGGATGAATACATATTTGTAAGTCATGATTATATCACAGTAAATATTGACTAAAATAATGATTATCAGTCTGATCAAGAATACATGATTATATATGGATGATGAATAATTAATGACAATGTTGTCAACATTTAAATGCAAAGTTAAAAGAAAAACATAAAATTACAACAATGTCTACAATTTCTTAGCTAACATGTGGGGTGCCAGTCATTTGCTCTTTAACTGTGTTTCAATGATGATAAACAAGAAAGTTAGTTTAAAGTTAACTTAAATCAATGCTGGTATGGTATGTCACCATAACCACGTTAGCCCAAGGTCAGTAACATGGGGCCCTTTTACTGCCCTGTTCTGGCTCCACAACAGATTTTGATTAAAATAATCCTTCTTAGCACTCCTTTACTGTCTCCACACCCTTCAATAAAAAGAGGCAATCATATTAAATTTATGTTACATCAGCTGTTTGTATGTTTCCTTGCTTTCACTATGTTATACCATGTTATTCGCAATTTTTTCTGTTTCATATTCAATTTGTTACATTAACTGTCTTCTTGGAACAAATCAGCATATTGGATGTTGGTAGATATACAACTTTTTTTTTTGCTATTCCAAGGCAGGGGCTTGAATAGTTGCAAGTTTATTGAAGGATATTATTAGTTAATTGGTTTATTGCTGTTATTTTATTAAATTATCAGCCTGTGGAAAAAGGTTACTGAAATCTAAATCAGAAAGCTGAAAAAAGCCACATGATTTTTATTTGAATTTTGTTTAAGAAATAAATGCAATTGATGTGTTTTTATTTGATAATAGATTCTGCATGTGCATTAAGGTTTACTTGTTCCATATTCAGTGTTTAAGCAAAAGTTGTTTGGGTTCATATGAAAAGGTTTATTGTTATATCTGGATTTTTTTCAATAAAGATTAATGTTGGCCCATGACTTTGTCCAAGTTTTATATTTGGCCCACTGTGTATTTGAGTTTGACACCCCTGGTCTAAAGTCTTCAAGTCTGGTCCAGTTCTTTGAGTCAGGTCCAGCTCTTTGAGTCAGGTCCAGGTCTCTGAGTCAGGTCAAGCTCTTTGAGTCATGTCAAGGTCTCTGAGTCAGGTCCAGCTGTTTGAGTCAGATCCAAGTCTTTGAGTCAAGGCCAGGTCTCTGGGTCAGGTCCAGGTCCTGGTACTTGTGGTGTTTGGTTTCCAAGTGTTGTCTAATGTTGTACCCGGTGGTTACAGTCACCTACAAGACAAACAGGTCTGTCTTTTACAGATGTAAATAACTGTTCTGCCTCCCACCTTTGCAGAAAGCTCCGGTTTTAACCGTTTTTCACGGTGCTAGTAGTAACATGAGGTTGCTATCTCTACTGTCAACAGAGGAGAGGGTGTTTATTGGTACTGGCCTTATTGACACATCGAAACACCAGCAGAGCATTCTGGGATTTGAATGAAACTATTCTCCCCCATTTCAATGTGGAGCTTAGGTCTTTTTTTCTTGTTGTTTATCATAAATGAATGACATCATCAAGCCTTCTCCTGCTCCTGCTTCTCAAACATCCTCTCCTATACCTTGCAGACACATGGGTTGTGTTTGTTTTTTCCTTATCTCCTCCCTTGCTCCACCCCTTACAAGCTGTATCTCATTTGTAACCCTGCCCCCTCGTTATCATGTCCCAGGTGTGGTCAATGTTATTTTTGTATTTAAGAGCCTTTGTCTCAGCTTGCCTTTGTCAGTCCTTTTGTTTCCTTCATGTGTGAGGTCTTGTCAACTTCTCAATGAGTCTGGTATCATGTGTTAGTGATGGTATGATGGGGGGGCCCCACGAATGTGTCGAATCTTTCTCGCCAACTGATTCACCAAAATCCTGATCACACAAAGCCCCATTTAACAGCTCATTCAGGAGTGCTGACATCTGCTGGTCATTTGATGTACAGCATCCCTGCTGTCCTGTTACACATGGGCTGTTTAAGCATGCAGTTCTTATTTGAAAATCTCCTTTTGAGCTATTGTAAAACCAGATGTAATCTATTCTGATTGTGGTATTTCAATAAAATGGTATATCAAAGTATCAGATCAGCTATGGTATACCAAGAAAGTGTAATAATGATGATGATAAAATGTTGTGCATGGACAAAGTGTGGTGTATGCAGATAAACAGTTTAAAGTGTATAAAGTGCTTATGCAACTGTGATACAATTGGATGGGGGAGGGGGTGCTTTATAGATTTTTATTCAGGAATAAAAGCGTCCTGACAGTGTTGGGACTCAGGCGATTCCTTCTTTTTGATACCACTTCCCTGGCCTTAGAGAACACTCTCTCACAAGAGACCGAAGAGGCAGGGGTACACAGAAACTGTAATGCCAGTTTGTACAGGTGAGGGTACAGATGTTTTTGAGTATGCCAATATACAATTGGATCTTCTTGTTGTGGAAGGTTCTGTTCTGCCAGGTATCGCTGCACTTCCACAATGGCACTTGCTTCAGCATTGGATGTTCCACACCTTTGAGTTACTGCACTGTCCAGCAGATGCCACAGGTCCCTACGACCTAAAAGAGTGCACACCAGTATTGTGGCAGTCACATATATAGATTTACATATATATTTATATACACATATATAGATTACATATGAATACTTACTTGGGTAGGATGCTGATTCTGTTGAAGTCCCTGGTGCAGCAGCATCACGTGGCATTGGTGGAGCCATCTCTTGCATTTCATGAGTACATTCCATTCTCAGTTGTTTCACTGCCTCGTTGGCTTTCATATTGCTGTGAAACCCCAGCTATTTAAACCTGGTTGTCAGCTAAGATTTTGGCAGGATCAGTTTGTAAATGTGAGACCTCAGACTGAACTGCATGGTGGAGCATCTTCATGAGAGGTATGACTAGATCCTGACACGTTTCTCCTCAGACAGTTCCACTGTGGCCCAGTGAAAAGGGCTTAACACCTTTGACATTTCTGTGATTGTTTCGTTTTCATGTGGACTGAGTGGGAGGTGGTCTGTGTGAAGAGATGCTACGGCTGCAGCCACAGCTTCACGCTGTTCAAAGAGTTGCTGTAGCATTAACAGGGTGCTATTCCACCTAGTATCTACATCTATTAGTAATTTATGTTTTGGCCTGCCTATTGACTCCTACATTTGCCATAAACATTCTTTTGCTGTTGTGCTGGTACAGAAGTATGTCACAATCTTCCTTGAATTTTCATGTAGGTCTGCAAGGATGGGGACTTGGTCAAAAGACTTGCGAACTATTAATTTGAGGGCATAGGCAACACAGATGCTGTGTCTGACCTGCAGTATCCTTGCATTGGCTTTCATGTTTACTGCTGCATCTGTGACCAAGCAGCATCTTCCATGATCTTATCCTTTGTTTGGGCAATGTTGTCAGCTGTATGACAAGATGGGAAATGTTCTACACCTAGAATGACTGTATTCAGTTCCTCTGTAATGTAGTGGCAAATGAGATGCCTCCATATTCATTGATGTCCACAGCTGTAGCCCTCTCAACCTCTTCCTTTGCTTTCTCCTTTGCTTTGGTAAATCTATCTTCTACTATAGCCTTTAAAGTCTGGAATAAAAAAGGTGCATGATAGTATATATACAGTACTATTACTGCTTAGATATTTTAATTGTAATACCATCAGCATAGTGCATATATGCAACAATACCTGTCTTGATGGTAGAGTGTAGGTTGGATCAAAGACATGGATGAGGTTCCTAAATCCCTCATCTTCCACCACTGAGAACGTCTGTGAAACTTTTACAATCATGTTGACGAGAGCCTCATCCACATTATGTTTCCAAGTACCTACACAGATGCAAAATGATGTTAGCACTGAACAGGCTGTTGTGTTTCAGCCACAGTAAGTAGTATTGTGTTAAGAGAAATGAGTGGTATATTACATTGCCTGGTTTGTGGCTGTTATTCATTCTCATGGAATGCACAGTAGTGCCTCAACATACATGTTGTGTTGTTGCTGTATGATAGCTCTGTCAGGCACAGCTGGCACCTCACCTTAAAACAGAAGATTGTTAGGAGAATATTGTATGTTTGCGCATACAAAATATAGGGCATTTATATTATATGTGTGAATATACATGTATCTTCGCTACATTTTTAATGTACATGTGTTGTACACACATATACCTGTTTATACAGTACAGGCCATAGTATTTTCATGACTATTTACATTGTAGATTCTCACTGAAGGCATCAAAATTATAAATGAACACATGTGGAGTTATGTACTTAACAAAAAAGGAGAAATAACTGAAAACATGTTTTATCTTCTAGTTTCTTCAAAATTGCCACCCTTTGCACTGATTACTGCTTTGCACACTCTTGGAATTCTCTCAATGATCTTCAAGAGGTAGTCACCTGAAATGGTTTTCCAACAGTCTTGAAGGAGTTCCCAGAGGTGGCTCCATGATTGATTTCAGCAGATGTACAGTATTTTGTTTTACCTTCTAGTGTGAAATCATCTGAAAATGCTCCCAAACTGATGATGTCTTCCTCCTTTTCAGTTGTTCCATATTCTTAGCAAACCAGTGAATCGATCTCTTGCCCTTGAATCTGATGTGGGCAGCTACAGGGAGCCAATGAAGGTAACGTTTGTTTGTACTTTGTTTCTCAACTCTGTATGTAAGTGTAGTGTTTGTTTGTAAATCTGGTTCCTTTGTTTCTCTAGGTTTAGTTTGAGTGTATTTTGGTGTTAATTTGATTTTCCCAATTTTTGTTTGTTAGCATCCCAGCTTTGTTTCTTTACTTCATTAAATCATAAGCCCCTGCATTTGGTTCTGCACCCTTAGTCATCTGCTCTGTGCACCTGAACATGACACAGTGAAAATACTTCTGTCATTTATTTTTCTTTGACAGTTTTTGAAAGTTTATTTTTTGCATTTTGAAAATGTTCAGTTGTTCAAACTCTTATTTTTTCATTAATGAAACATAATTTAAAGATCTAGCACTGTATTAACCTGTCCTGTATGAGTCAAAATACAAATGTATTTGTATTCAAATATACATTTACAGCATTTAGCAGATGTCCTTATCCAGAGCAACCTACAAAAGTGATTTACTAATTCACTCAGATATCATTAGCTAGTTAGAAGAGGCTAAAATTCAAAGATTCCTCAAGCTTAGATGCTGCCAAAAACGTTCGGAGTGTTCAAATGCGTTAGTACCACTATAACATGATTGCACTGCATAATTGGTGAAACATGCTTTTCTGTCACAGTAAAACTAAATTCTCCAAGATGATGGGATTGGTGGGAGACAGCCATGCCCCAAATATTCAGGTTATTATTTTACAAATTTTTATTTTTCTAACGTATTAATCATGAGTTATATAAGATATTTAATGGTGACATAGTGCCATGGAAACTGTGCTTTATAAGAAATCAAGATGATTATTGAACACAGGCTGCTGTGTCACATTGAAGTTTCTAGGCTGTTCTGCGAGAGATCCTGGGTCCAAAAGAGTCTCATATACTAAAACACTCTCTGAGTAATGTGCTTGAAACCTCTCCTCAGACGGCCAGTGCAAGACCGTTTGACTCTCTTCGAAAGTGTCAACAAACCATTCAGTACTTTCATTTCTTCTCTTTCACTTTTTCAGAGACTTTAAGACACTTAAAGATTTTGTGATCCACAAGGACTGGGTGTAGTGTTTAACAAAGATATGCAACTTGCTTACGTCTTCTTCTATATCGTTATGTATTTTCTGGCTGTGTTTTTAATGATAGTCAGTTTTGATTTAAATTGTAATTTACTTAGAGGTATGAAGATGTTGACTTGTCTAATTTTTACTTTATTTTCATACTTATGTTTCTTTTTATACATCTGTAAAATACTTCAAGTAAAGGTTTATCTTTAAAATTTCACACCTTAATTAATGGTCAAACTAAAATAAAACTTGAAACAATATGAAAATCTCAAAAATGGGAAAGGAACCTTGTTTGAGATTTCAAGCTTTATTTTAGTTTGGTAGTAAATTACCCAACAAAGAATAAAGGCAAAAGACTAAAACTAATTCTCCCTGTGGACCAAATTTATTTTTTTATTTTTTTGTAATTTTTTTTATAATGTTGATGGCCTTTCACAAATGCCTCCCAGTGAAGTCACAAAGGCCCTGCACACCTGTCCACAGTTGGTGGCCACATCACCCCAGAGACAGTCATAAGAAAGGGATGATGATTCTGAAGTAGCTGCAGATACCAAGCCTGGGAGACTCGTTCAGACAAGGCAATGAGTGCTGCAGAACAGTTCCTTAGTGCTGGTAGTGATGCCCTACCATGTGTGTCAAAGCAGGAGATAAGAGCAGTTCAGAAAGCTGACCCTGTGATTGGGCCCATCCTGTACCTCAGGCCTAAATGGTCTGCGAGAAACCAGAGTAATAAGTATGAGTGGCTTCTGAGGAAGGAGTGGAAGAGACTTGTGGTTATAGATGATATACTATTCCAGCATGGGAGGGATAATCAGAGAGGATCCTTTTACCAGTTAATGTTGCCAAAGTTCTGCAGGTATGTGAAGTTGTCACTTCATGATGACTCAGGACATTTTGGGGTGGAACGCACATTTGCTCTGGTCAGAGAAAGATTTTACTGGCCTTGGATGTGTAGTGATGTAAAAGCATGGTGTGAACAATGTGAAAGGTGCTGTTTAAGAAAGACACTGACTGCTGGTCTCTGAGCCCCACTTGTCTTCATCCACACCAATGTCCCCTGGAGCTTCTTCCCTGCATCGATTTCTTGACAGTGCAAAAATGGCTTTGTGAACATCCTGGTTGTAACAGACCATTTCTCCCAGTTCTCACAGGCCTATCCTACTAAAGACCAAAAGGCAGAAACAATGGCTATGGTATTGTGGAGAAACATTCTCTGCAAGTCTGGCTTCCCAGCTAAACTTCATGAAGACCAAGGGCAAAATTTTGAGAGTACAGTGTTTAAAGAGTTGTGCAGGCTAGCTGGTACTCTGAAAACTTACATCTCCTTACCACAGGGCAATGGGATGACAGAAAGGTTCAACCGAACCCTAATGAACATGTTGGGTACACTGACACCACATTCTAAGGCATGCTGGTATGAGTACATTGATGCACTAACCCATGCTTATAACTGTATGCACCATGATTCTACGGGCTACATGCCTTACTTCCTCATGTTTGGCCAACACCCACGGCTGCTTCTTGACCTTGTGTTTGGTCTGACTCCAACTACTGAGTATTGTGAACATTCAGAGTATGCCAAAATCCTTCCTGACTGCCTTAAACATACCTTCAAGCAGGCCAGCCTCTCATCTAGATATTACAAAGAGACTCAAAAGAAGCACTATTCACACCAGGTTGCAGGAGTATTGGTCAAGGTCTGTCACGCTGAAACCAGACAAAAGCTGGGTGGTAGATGGAAGTCAAAGCCATACCTAGTCATAAACATACAGCCTGGGATACCTGTGTATGTTGTTTGGTCAGAAGATGGTTCTGTAGAAAGGGTGGTTCATCAGAATCTCATGACCCAGTGCATTTTTCCCCTTGGAGAGCGGGATTGAGGATGAGGAGCAGGGGTTGAGCGACAGTGAAAACGTAGAAGAATGTGGCAGTGAGGTGTACATTATGTCGATTCATGAGGAAATGGGTTGTAGGCTGAAAAAAAGTGAGAAGTGATGTCTCTGAAAATGAATGTGACTGTTAGGATGGCATGGAAGGTGGCTTTAGTTCCCAAAAAGAGGAGGCAGCTGCAACCCAAGAGGTTCAGACATTGCAGTCAGCTGCAAAGGGCAGAGACAGTACAAAGGCCCCTCACCCAAATCCATCAAGAAAGAGGCATGCTCCAAATAAACTGTCCTGTCAGCTGCATGTCACTGGAGTAGAGACAATAGAAGACAAGATAGAGAGGACAGGAATTATGTCAGCAGGCTAGCATGGCCAATAGCAGAACCAGTACATTAGACGTTTAACACACATATAGTGGCTTTTGCGCTGAATGTTTGCATACTTGCGCAAGGCACTGTAGGTACACATCCAGTCATACATAACTGTTTAGAGGCCATTTAATGTCTTTTCAGTGTTATTTACATGGCAAGGACGCCATCACTCTTGGGGGTGGGGGTGGGGTTAGGCAGCAGTTACCCCCAACTTGTGCTGAGCATGTACTAATAGCTGATGAGCCATGCACGAACAGGTTGTGTTTGGGAGCGTACTAGAGTATATTTTATATAATTATAAAAGATTATTAGTTCTTTGGAGATTTTTACATTTGGTATTTGACTTTGTTTATGTTGACTGCACAGTGGTGGACGCAGCTTCATTAAACATATTGATCATTTACTTAAGCTTTTAGGTAAATTCCATAATGATAATATGTCTGATTTGGTTCTTTTATTTTCACAAGTTCTCATTGTGAGTTATGTTTCATGAAGGTCTTCCAGTGTGATGTGGAGGAATACATTGCTGTGCCTGTGCTGCGTTAAGAAAAGACCTTACTGGTGTTTAATCTCCCTCCAAAAATAAAATAAAAATACACAACACAGAGGAATGACACCATCCGAGGTGGACTGAGAGCACAGTTATTGAAGCATCTGTGACACAATATGGGTTACATTAACAGTGAATCAAAAATAAAAACTGTCAAAAAATTCAATTTATTGATAAAAAGCATATTCATGATCACAATTTCATTCCAAAAGTTAAAATGTCAAATTTTACATTCATTACCCATAACATTTTACCCTTGTACCCTTAACATGCTTAAAGAGTTGGTCCTGAAACTGAATCAGGCATATTGGAAAGCTAAACATGTAGATAGAGCCACACTTCTCCAAGGTGCGGCACGAACACAACAACGCTCTCAAGCTTACTTTGTAGAGAGGCTGGTTACATCAAAAATATTATTTCAAGAAATTGAAATATAGTGCAAAGTGACCCTGTTCTATGTAGTGTTTCCTGATCCCCCTCTTTCTATTTCAGAAGAGCCCCTGTCCTGAAAGATAAGTTGGTGCACAGTCAACTTGTCAGTAGCAGCAAACAGACATGGCTTCAGAAACTCAAAGGTAATTTTAGATGTGGTGGGTGTAATCATTGCTCCAACATGATCATGGGTGACTCATTTGGGGAAAAGGTCATCTGGAAAAATATATATACCTTTGTTGTATATAAACGTGAATGTGAATGTGGTTGCTTTTGTATCGGCTGTACTAAAATGAAGTTCAAGGATAGATTATCAGAACACAAGAACGCTGTTGTGACTCAGAACCTGTACTATCCTATGGCGATGCACCACAAAGCAGCACAACATCCAAGCCCGAGCTCTTTACAAGCTAAGGTGATTGAGGTCATCCCAAAATCAATTACAGATGGCAATAGATTAAGACTCTTAAAGCCATGGATTTTCCAGGTCTGAATGAAGATATTGACTTTACTCATTATTTGTGAATTTATTTGCATTTATTATTATTACCATTATTATTTATTTATATATATACTTTCCTTCTCCCTCCCCCAGTCTTCTTGTCCATTAGGGGGCAGTTACTTTGTGTATATATAGACACATTCCCATGTGCTTTGCCCTGAGATGCCATTTTGTGCTGATGAAGGCTTAAGTAGGCCACAACGCGTTGAGACTTTTTATTGCACTGCCATGTTTCAATAAAGTCTTTTTTTCTTCCTAGATAGTGTGCCCGGGAGTCTCCTTGCTCTGGGTATTTTTTCACCTCTTTTCTAGTGTGGATGCACATGTTTCACATATTCCTCTACACTCCCAGAGCATAATCCTGTTTTCATACTACTGCACCCACTCCCTAGGAGCACCTATGCTTTTGTTTGCTTGTACAACCGTGACCCCTGCAGCGCTTCTTCAATTTTTTCTTTTTCTGTGAAGGACCTTTTCAGGTGCTTCAAGGAACCTTCATCAAAACAACAAGGACTTCTTGAAAACTCCTTGAAACACCTTAAAAGCTTCCTCAAGGATCTTTTTCTTTTTACAGTGTACCTCCTGACCATGTGTAAAAAAACTGCAGATCAAAGCTTGCAAACAAATTATTACTATATTTTCAGCTGCTAATTTAATTAAATGAACCAACATGGGAGAATGTGATATAGAATAAAACATTTAGAGAGGAAATATTCACAGTGCAAAAACATTTCATAATCAGATCAGTATGTGCCCCTGTGTTAGAACACCACTATTACCCAGTTTCAGTAGTAACAATATTGTCATGCTGTCGATAAGACTCCAGAGTCTCCGGAGAGAGATGTACGAGGAGGCCCCACACTCACCTACTGCAACACTGCACTAACACAACAAATGAATTTTACAAATCCTTCAAAAATACACAGCTTTTATCTCTATAAGCAGTTGCTCTCAGTGTGGTGGAGATTAGCCCATCAAATCAAACACGATCATTTTCTTTCTTAAGATAAAAGTGGAAAAAACTTACATCAAAAATATATTTCAAGAAATTGAAATATAGTGCAAAGTGACCCTGTTCTATGTACAGTGTTTGCTGATCCCCCTCTTTCTATTTCAGAAGAGCCCCTGTCCTGAAAGATAAGTTGGTGCACAGTCAACTTGTGAGTAGCAGCAAACAGACATGGCTTCAGAAACTCAAAGGCAATTTTATATGTGGTGGGTGTAATCATTGCTCCAACATGATCAAGGGTGACTCATTTGGGGACAGGTCGTCTGGAAAAATGTTCAAACTAAATTCATTTGCCAATTGCAATACCACCTTTGTTGTATATAAACTTGAATGTGAATGTGGACTGTCTTATTCAGAAGGCAGCATGTGCTGTTTAACTAGCCTTTGGCCTTATTATTTATTAAGAGTTTATTAAGACAACATTGAGAGTCTGCTGAAGCTATCTTTAGCCTAATCTGTCATCTTATATAAAAGATTTAGCTGGATGGGTTTAAATTACTGCAACTTGGGATGTAGCAGTTGAATGTGTAAATAATTTGTCGCATTATGATGGTGGGCTCCATGAAGTGCTTTTACTAATTCAGATTTTTGATCCCAGGGACGAAAGAGGCCAAAAGTCTCAGTGCAGACCCCCAATCAAGGAATAAAAAACACTGCTATTCATTGTATATTTGAATAATTCTGAAATAAAAAAAAAAAATGTTCTTTTTATCATGAGTATTACAGTATCACATTGGAGCTTGTGGATAATGTCAAATAAATTTCACACTTATTTGCAAATTTACAGATTTATGAAGCTTTAGGGGTGTAGTTTGTGCACTTCTGGTGCATGGTCCTGTCCCAAGCCCATGGTGAGGGTTGCGTCAGGAAGGGCATCCGACGTAAAACTTGTGCCAAAACCATAATGCGGATCATAAATATGATGATCCACTGTGGCGACCCCTAAAGGGAGCAGCTGAAAGAAGAAGAAGACAGATTTATGAAGCACCAAAAATATTTGTATCTAAAGCAACTGATGTGTGAAACTATAAATAAATGTACTATTTAGGGGTTAATTGTACCAAAATCCAGTACAAGATAATACTACTGTAAGATAAATGGCGGACTTGTCACCCATGAATTATTACCTAAATGCAAGTGTGGGTCTAAAACTAATCATTTAGAAATCATATTCAGAAAGTTTCTGTGAAATTACTCTGAATGTACTTTTGGAATCATGTAGACTATATCACCCTGCATTGGGCTTGATTGTTTTGTTTTGCAACAGATAAGCAACAAAGCAACACACACACACACACACACACACACACACACACACACACACACACACACACACAGACACACACACACACAGAATACCAAATGTGTACCTCTTGTGTACTGATTTTGCCTGAAGAGGACATGGTAATTGTAAGTAATGACTAGCGATACGCATCATTTATGTATGTGCAGAAGATCCATAGATCTTCATCTTCATCTATATCCATCTTTGTCATAACCAGAGACATTTTTACTCCAAAGCACTCTTTCAAGGTGTTTAAATGACCTGTTGTCATGATGTTATTGGCTCAAAGGGCCTTGCATGATTTTCCTGGTCTGATTTTTCTGAATAAAATCTCCAGAAACATTCTTCTAGTTGTCTCAGTCTCAGCCTTACCCATTTGATTTTATATTTACAGTACTTTTTGAAATGGTTGTACTTTTCAGATTGATCATTTTTGCCAAGCATAAAACATGGTTTTGTCCTGCTTTTTTTCCAACCATAAAACAGGCAAAACGTATTCTGGACTCTTGTCTTCATTTGACTGAACCATTTCTCAGAAAATGAAACAATTATCGATAAAATACAGCAATTGCATCTACCATCAAATTAATCAAATATCTACCATCAAAATAAAGAGTATTGAGTGTTAAAACATCAAACGGTATAATGTACAAATGAAGAGCTTACTTGTCGTAAACAGTTATTGGGAATAAGTCAGTCTGGGTATAGGAGGGCACACATGTTCCTCAGATGCCAACAAACTGTCCTGAATACCTGCACAGACAAAAAAAGGCTTGACTGTTATATACTCACACTTCTCACAGTAGCTGTTCCTGCAGCAGGCCACGACCACAGCATTGATGAACAGGTCCTCACAGATGGGACAGAACAGCTTACCATGTAATACATCCTTGGTGTTCAGCTGCTGGGGATGAATCTGAGGCTTCTCCTTCTTCACAATTCCATATGCTTCCCTGTAAAAGTCATGGGGAAAATGTACAATCACAGGCCAGTAGAACGGAGATATATGTAAACGAGCTCTGCTCTGACAGGTGCTGTTGAGGGACAAAACAAAAATGCTCATGGTTGTGGCATATGAGATATAATCTGGACAGTGTGGCTGAACTGGGTGGTGGCTCTTACCCTTCAGTGGTGGTGATGGCATTGGTACCATTGTTGGTCAGCTTAGCCCCTTTTGTGCATTTGTCCACCTCCTTTAATAGCTGCACGGAATACCAGTGCTCCTCTTAATTCGTTGAGGAGGGTTGAATTTTTTGTCCTGCAAACCCATCAGTGATGCACAGGATTCGATTACAGAGCAAACAAACTTTATTATTAATATTAGTAGCAGTATTAGTGTTAATATTATTGGTTAAAAAAAACCTTCTTCATTAGGTCCAGTTAACACAAGGGCTGGATTAAACCAAACAAATGCATTAGAGTTTATGAAAGTTGCTACAGAAAAAGAGCATTAAAATATTTTGTTCTAGTTTATCTGAATTAATTAATAAAGCTTATTATTTAAATAAAATATAGTAATGAAAATTCAGGTACTCCATTGGTTGGGCAGTCCTGGATGAAATGCCCCTTCTTTTCACAGTGGAAGCACATATAATGAGGAGGGGGACAGCTGGGTGTCTTTTTGTAGCTAAAGCAAAAAACAAAAAAACAAAAAAACAACATCAGACTCAGCACCACAACAACTTCTGCCCACTGCAGAGTCTGAATAGAAGTAAATATTTACTAAAAAGTGGTACATAGCAGTCAACTGATACATCATTGTCTTGATTTTGTCCTCCTCAGAGGTGTTGGCTTCAGCAAGATTGGGGGGTCTGTTTAACAGAGCAATAATGTTTTCACACACTTTAGCTTTACTCTAATGCCAAATGTATATCACAATTTAATAGAAATTGTTTCTCGGAGAAAATCACACTGTAACTCATATGGTTAAAGATACCCAGAGATCCATTCAGCACATTATTATTGTCAGTGACAAACAATAACAATAACAAACTGCTCAGAATGAAACAATGAAATCAGTGGTAAAAATTGGTCTTTCATTTGTAAGATAATAAGATCAACTACAGCCCAACAAATTACTGAAAACCTACCTGATTTTTAACCCCAAATTATTATCCAACAGATCCAGTGGAATTAAATAAATTAACCAACTGTTTACATAATAACCTCAGATCAACATTGGACAATGTAGCACCACTTAAAAATAAAAAATTAAGACAGAAGAAAATCGTAGATACACCACCTCAGATTCCATCAAATTTTACTGGTAATATTAAATCCAAACAGTTTGTCTTCAGGTCTGGCTGATATAGAACAAAATATAAATACAGAAGATAAGTTGGAAACCTTTCACCCACTTCCACAGTCAGAATTAGAGCAAATTCTGCCACCTGCTGTCTACAGCTGTCTGCTGTCTGCAATCCCATCAAACCTTAAAGATTTGCTGCCAGATATAATCAAACCTCTTAGCGATAGTAAACTCTTTTCTTCTTATTAGTTCCCAGAATTCAGAAGGCCTCAGGAGGGGAAGAGCCCTTTCTCACAAAACCCCTCAGCTCTGGAATAACCTTCCTGATAATGTTCATGACTCAGACACTGTCTCAATCTTAAGTCTAGACTCAAAACTTACTTGTTCAGTGTAGCATTTGGTCATTAATGTATTAGATTAGTTACAGGCAGCAGATCCAGGCATTCATGGACATAGGAATTTATGGTAAACTGGGATGTTGGTGCTGCTGGGAGGTTTGTGACGGTGGAGAAGTTAGACGCCAATATTTCAGGATGCTCCCATGTTTATGTTACCTTCTGGTTCTCTCCTTAGCCAGCACCCTGTGATCTGATGGCTCATACAGGTAAATTAAATCCTGCAAGTATTCAGGAGCAAGCCTGTGTAGGGCTTTATATGTAAGTAAAAGAATTTTATAATCAATACAGAATTTGACCGGAAGCCAGTGCAATGCTGATAGTATTGGATTGATGTGTCAAATGTCAAATTTTCTAGTTTTAGTTAGGACACTGGCTGGCTGCAGCATTTTGAACTAACTGAAGTCTATTTAGGTTCCTGGAGCAGTGGAACGGTTAGACGCCAATGTTTCAGGATGCTCCCATGCTTATGTTACCTTCTGGTTCTCTTCTTAGTTAAGCTGTCACTCGCCACACTCTGGTAATGTTTACATTCTCTATTCTCTTTTTAAACATCAAACTAACTCATCTCTGTATTATATGAGATATGTCACTTATCCTTTGTTCCTGTGTTCTTAACCTTTTTATTTCTTGATTTCTGTGAAGCTGCTCTGTGACAACTTCAGCTGTGAAGAGTGCTATACAAATAAATGTTGATTTAAATTGGTCATCAATATTTTTATAAAACTGCATCAACTATCTCTGGGCCAATATCATCCAAACAAAAAAAGTTATTGTTACAGGCCTATGCACAATTGATCACAGTAGTTTGTTATACAGACAAAATGCTTTAGTAGCTGCAGATTCTTAAACACTGATATTAAACATTCTCCTGTACTGAGTCATTTATATTCAGAATCTGCTGCACTACATTAACAACACTAATTACTCTGTTTAAGTAAAATGTGCAGCTGCTCAGTGTTCTTTATGGTCTGACAATATCCACAATATGCTTAGAGAACAGTCACAATATGAAGTCACAAAACGATAAAATATTGTAGCTGCATACATAATTCTCATTTAGCTCAGATTCATACAATTTCATACAGTTCAACGTTCGTCAACAACACAGCAGAGCAAGGACAGGAGGAGTGTGTATGTGTATGCCTTGGTGTGTGAAGCAATAGAAATGAGGTGGAGCTACATACTCCTAAAGTAGATCCACTTGAGGGTTCGGATCGATCACAGAAATCAGTGGTAAGTCATCACTGCATTAACTATAACACAAACACATTCACCACACTGTCATAATTCAACATCATCATTATTACTGTTCTGTGAAAAATCAAAACCATTAAATCATACATATAAACTAAAATAATGTAATAAAAATATTATTCTCCGTAATATTTTATGTAATTATAATGTATGTGTGTATGTATACAAAAACAATACATCTTTCTGGGCTCGTGTTGGAGGTTACAGGAGCAGTGACTCCGCCGCGCCGGTAGATGGCGGATTTCAGGAGCAGCAGAGCAGCCGGAGCTCATTTCCTCCAGCGCCGAGAGCCAATCCGCTCCGGACCGAGCAGCGACAGAAAGGGCGCCGTGGCCTCGCGGAGCTTTATTCACAGCGCTCTCTCAGCTCGCTCCGCCGCTGCACACTCCTCTGTTTGCTGTGTCTCAGCGTTTGGAGCTGAGGGCACCACCCCCCTTTTTACAGACGGCTGTTTATAACCGTCCTCGCCGCTTTACGACGTTAGCTTTAGCTGCGTTAGCACAACGGCTGCACAGACGACAGTGTGACATTCTGCTCGTTTCGCTGACAGACTGAGAGTGTGTGTGTGAGTTGTGTGTGTGTGTGGGTGTGAGAGAGAGAAATCGCCGGCCTCGTGTGCTTTGTGGGGGGAGTTCAGTGCTGACTGAGCTCGTAGAGGCTTTAAGCCGCTCGTGCGTCCATTCATCAACCACGGACTCAAAATGTCGGATTTTGACGAGTTTGAGAGACAGCTGACTGAAAACAAGCAAGGTGTGTGTTCTGTTACATCTGTTCTACAGCAGGGCGGCCTGTGTGAGCGTACAGCCACAACACATAATAAATAATCAGAGAGAGAGAGAGAGAGTGTGACTATATATGAATGTGTGTTAATATGATTGTGTGAATGTGTCTATATGAATGTAAATGTGTATGAATCTGTGTGTGAGAGAGAAAGAGAAGCCAGTCCCCGTGTTTTTGAGCTCCTTTGATGAAGCAGATGTTAGTTAGCCATACTCACTCGACTGGATGCCTTTTACAGTACAATTTTTATATTGTTGTTTTGTTCACTATAAGTGAACTGTTAGTATTTAAGGTGTATGTATTTTTCTGCACCTTAAAGCAGGAGCTGGGTGAGTTAATGGCTGTGATTATGGAGCACAGTTTGAACAGATGTATTCCAATAAGTGATTTTAAATAGTTTCAATAAATGAATTAGTAACTAATAGCAGTTTGATGATATGTAAATGTTTACAAAATGTAGGAATTGCTATTACATCTACTTAAAATATAATTTTTGAGTAAATATTTTCATATTTTCAAGTTCCATTGGATGTTGTCTGTTTTGTTAACATGCTAAACGTACTCTCGACATCAATAACAGAATACACTGCTTCAAGAGTGAACATCGTTTCTGTGTAAAACGATCACTGTATAAAAAACTTGAGAATGCAAATTGCTAGGGAACTCAAAGTCCCTGTTATCAGGATCCTGATAATAACAAAATATGTTTATGTATTGTGTAGCTGTGTCATTCATAAGCTGATTTGTTTGGTGGAGCAATAAGGTTATGGTCTAATTTTAACCACTCTTGTTCTCTTTCAATGCAGGTGACAGTTTTAACGGCCATGGTGGGTATCAGTGTGGAGTGCTCCCTCATGCTTTGCTCAACCTTCCTGTTCTTGTCCTCTTTCTTCTTTTCTCTTTATTCAAGTGATGGCCAACAATTACATGTAAACATTTTTTCACCTTGTACCCAATGTAGTTGATCAGCTCAGACATATTTGCTGTCCAAAGTTTACTAATGTAGCTTATCAGTAGTTAATAAAAATACTTATTTTAATTTCAATCCAGCCTCTGGTTATTAGTTTATTAATTAAATTCATACAAGCCTAAAAAGCCAGCTTTGGATACCAAGCATATTATGGCTGAAATATATGTGAGGTAAAGAGGAAATTGTCTGAATTTACTTGTGATTTTTGGCTGGACTGTTGCTTTAAAGAAAATGAAAAATGCAAGCAAATATTATTAATCTAGATTTTAGACTTACAGAAATTGAATTTAACCTGTTTTGTTGTAGGGCCCAGGTGGGTCTTCCTGTTCTACTGTCTCTGCTACTGCTGCTTCTTCTCTTCTCAGCGTTTTACTTCCTTCCTCTTTTCAGCTCCTTTGGCTGTCCATGTATTTCACTCCTCTTATCTATAAACTTTATACTGCTGTCTCAGTCCTGTTTACTCTCGCCTTTGTTTAGAGCGGGACAAAGAGAACAGGCACAGGCGGCGGAGCAGCTCGCGTAGCCGCAGTCGAGAGAGGAAGAGGAGAAGCAGGGAGCGGAGAAGCAGGGAGCGGCGCAGCAGCAGCAAGGACCGCAGGCACAGAGCTGGGTGAGAATGTCTAGAAGCCCTTCACTGAGACGTCAGATCATTTAAGGCATTCTGTAGGATTTTCAGAATAATGCCCATCAGTGTAAAATCTTTAGTCATTTCAGAGCTTTTTCCTTTACTTGGCAAAAGAACAGAAACTCAGTTGCCTCTTAAGTGTAATTAGTGGTGTAATGGATCACTGAATGATTTGAATTAGATCACTGAGTGTATACATGCATTGAATAATTTGATAACTGCAGAAAATGTCAGTAATACAATCAGCATATTTATATGCACTTGGTGTAATCACATAATAGGAAAATTCAGGGTTCACACAAGTCGGGCAATAATCAGATTTTCACTTTACAATCAGCCACTAATCTCACAGAATAATGTGAGTTGCTGGTTCACCCCACTGGTTTATGCCTTGTGCTCATCCTTGTTGGGATAAGGCATGCACATTTAGGCTGGGAAAATCAAAAGAAATCAGAGCATGGGCAATATATGCACCAAGAAATCGGAGCTAAAATCCAGTGGTGGTATATTTCTAGGTCTTAATATAAGAAATTGGAGCATGCACTTTGACAACTTGAAATATCAGATATTATCACTTTGAAAGCCTTAAAGCTGCTGTGTTCCACACTGTTATACTGTTCCACATGGAGGGCAATCTTTAGGGGATGGAGTGATCTCTCTTTATGCTTAATTTGCTTATCCGTTTTGTGCCTAATTGTAACCTGAACAAGACAAAATAACAATTAGTGTTGGAGAAAATACTTACTCGTGAAGGCAGAAATTTGCAGTTAAGCATTCAAGGATTCTTTTGACCATGAACCATGTACTTGATATTGCCTTACTTTTCTTTCATTTGCAAAAGCCAATTCACAGAAGGAAAAAGTGTTACACAGTTGTTCAATGGTTGAATCATACCTGTATTGTTAGTTTGTAATGGTCTAAGATGAAATTCTAAGTGTGAAATGCTGAAGATATCTACAAAACAGTGCAAAGCTACTTCAGAGACACAACTATATTGAATTGTCAATACTGCTGCTTATACAGTGAGGCAAAAAAGTATTTAGTCAACCACCGATTGTACAGTTCTCCTACTTAGAAAGATGAGAGAATTTTTATCATATGTAGACTTTAATTATGAGAGACCAAAATCCAGGAAATCACATTTTCAAAGAATTTATTTGTAAATTATGGTGGAAAATATAATTTTTTTTTCTTTAAGAAGCTCGTCTGTCCTCCACGTTACCTGTGTTAAAAGACATCTGTCCACAGCCTCAAACAGACTGCACTAGGCTGGGAAGAGTGAATCTACAATAGGGAAGCAGGTTGGTGTGAATAAATCAACTGTGGGAGCAATTATAAGAAAATGGAAGAAATACAAGACCATTGATAATCTCCCTCGATCTGGGCCCCAAGCAAGATCTCATCCCATGGGTTCAAAATGATAGAGAGCTGTGAGCAAAAATCCCAGAACTACACAGAAGGACACGATTAATGACCTGCAGAAATCTGGGACCCAAGTAACCAAAAGCTAACACACTATGCTGAGAGGGAATCAAATCCTGCACTGCCAAATATGTCCCCCTGCTTAAGCAAGTACATGTCTGGGCCCTGAAGTTTGCTGGAGAGCATATGGATGATCCAGATGAGGATTGGGAGAATAACATGTGGTCATATGAAACCAAAATTGAACATTTTGGTAAACACTCAACTCATTGTGTTTGGAGGAAGAAGAATGCTGAGTTGCATCCCAGGAACACCATACCTACTGTGAAGTATGGGGGTGGAAACATCATGTTTTGGTGCTGTTTTTCTGCAAAGGGGACAGGACGACTGATCCGTGTTAAGGGAAGAATGAACTGGACCAAAACCTCTTTCCATCAGTGAGAACATTGAAGATGGAATGTTGCTGGGTCTTCCAGCATGACAATGATCCCAAACACACAGCTTGGGCAATGAATGAGTGGCTCCATAAAAAGCATTTCAAGGTCCTGGAGTGGCCTGGCCAGTCTCCTGACCTCAACCCCTTTGTGGAGGGAATTGTTTTGGGGTTGTTGCTGGGCAACACAGACTTTCATCACTGCTCTAGAGATCTGCTTGGAGGTATGGGCAAAAATACAAGCTACAGTGTGTACAAACCTGGTGAAGACCTGCAGTAAACATTTGGCCTCTGTGATTGCCAACAAAGGTTACGTTACAAAGTATTGAGTTAAACCAAATACCGTATACCGCTACTTTTTTTTCCACGCTTTAAACCATGCAGCTTATAATGAGGTGTGGCTTTATCTTCACCCACCAGGGGGCACCAAAATCAAAAGTTGGAAGTCACAGAAGACAAGGTTAATTTTCAGTTAGCACATGCAAGCAGCGACCACCACAGAGAATTTTGTTTTGCTAAATCAGTCGCAAAAACTGGCTGCATGCGCAGAGCATCATTTTCTGATGTCTGTCAGTGGATCCTAGCCAGCTTCCCCCCCGGGATGACGGTGACACAGAGCGCAACACTGACATCAACACAGAAAAAGTACCAGTATTTGATGAAGCTCTTCTAAGGCTGTTCAACTCAGACACTGAAGATGATGACTTCAGTGGTTTCAGTGCGCAGGAGGATGATGAATAAACCAATCAATGACTTTTCTGTTTTGTTTGATCAGCACTTTCACGTTTATGCTACAGGCACTGTTTGGAAACTAGTTCATTTGTCTTCAGTTAAACTACGTTATCAGTTCAGTAGATAGTGTTACTTTCCAAAAAAACTTTGCGGGTGCGGCTTATATTCATGTGCGTTCTATAGTCTGAAAATTATGGTACTTATTTTCCACAATAATTTACAAATAAATCCTACAATGTGATTTCCTGGGTTTTTATCATTTTGTCTCTTATACACTGTGTGCACAATTATTAGATAAGTGAGTATTTTGACCATATTATCATTCTTAGGCTTGTTTCCTAACTCAAAGCTGGATAAACATGAATGCATAATGGATTTAAGCATAGCAGGTGGTGTGTGTGTGTGTGTGTGTGTGTGTGTGTGTGTGTGTGTGTGTGTGTGTGTGTGTGTGTGTGTGTGTGTGATGAGGGAGGGTGTGGCCTAAGGAAGTCAACACCCTATATCAAAGTGTGCACAATTGGGCAGCTATATTCTTTATACACAATGGGTCAAAAATGACAAAGTCTCTCAGAGGGATGCAACACTTCAAATTGCTAAGATTTTGGGGCGTGATTACAGAACCATCAAACGTTTTGTTGCAAATAGTCAACAGGGTTGCAAGAAACATGCTGAGAGAAAAAAGATGCAAAAGATTTGAGAAGAATCAAGCTACCGTGAAGCTACTAGGAACCCATTATCTTCCAGTTCTGTCATATTCCAGAACTGAAACCTACCTGGAGAACCAAGAAGTACAAGCTGTTCAGTGCTCAGAGACATGGCCATGGTAAGGAAGGCTGAAACCCGACCACCACTGAACAAGACACATAAGCTGAAGTGTCTAGACTGGTCCAGGAAATATTTGAAAACAGATTTTTCAAAGGTTTTATGGACTGATGAAATGAGAGACACTTGACGGACCAGGTCGATGGGCTCGTGTCTGGATCATTTATGGGCACAGAGCTCCACTTCGAGTCAGACGGCAGCAAGGTGGAGGTGGGGTTACTGGTATTGTGGGCTTGTATTATTAAAGATCAGCTGGTTGGACCTTTTCGGGTTGAAGATGGCCTCAAAAATCAACTCCCAGGCCTACTGCCAGTTTTTAGTAGACACCTTTCTTTTACTTTTTTTAAGCATTTATGTTTGAGGTTTATAAACATTTTGGATTAACCAAGAGCACTGTAGTTGGTGATTAATAAAAATAACTCTCAAAAATAAGACTTGCCTAATATTTGTGCACACAATGTAGTTGAAGTGTACGTATGATGGAAAATTAGACCTCTCTCATCTTTCTAAGTAGGAGGACTTCACAATCAGTACACAATCAGTGGCTGACTAAATACTTTCTGCCCCCCTGTATAAAGCAGTCACTATGGTGTTTATGAAAAATGTTATCTTGTGTATAAAGTGAATAAAGGTCAATTACACTTTAGGAGAACTGAACTTGTAAAATACAACAGTTCTAATTAATACATATGACGAATATTCAATGATAAATACAACAGTTTACCACTTCTAAGAATGTTAAACTCAAATCTATAGATAACAGTTTCATAACTAATGGAAGTAGTTCACTTTTCAACAAGAGGGGCTTGTGTATGTTTAGTATTTAAGTATTTGTTTTTCAGCACAGTGAATTTTACCCTGCATTGAGAAAGTTTTGCAAATGGGCAGATACTTCAGCGTCTTTTACTTAGTGTGAGGAAAAGTTCTGAAATTGGTACAAAATACAGTTCTTTCAAATTTATATTATTGATTTTGATGGAGAGCACTGTATAATTCATTCCATAATCCATTAGTTATGTTGTACAATGTAAAAGACCACAGCGGTCAGGAAGTACATATTTTATTTCAGGATGAAGGTGATCAGTCGGAACAACTTTGGATTGATTTGCTATTGCCCTTATCTTTCAGTTGACAACTGGACCCAAACCATGCAAATAAAATGCCTCCTTCAGCATAAGAGGTCAAGCATTCAGACACAAGCTGTTCTTTCAGTGTTCACCACACAGTAAAAAAGACACTGTTTTTACTCCCAAATGTTCATTTGCCTTTGTAGTGATGGGTCTATTCACCAAAGCACATGGTACAGTATCTCCATCTCTGTAGTTGTGGGCAGACCGTGCTTGCTGACAGTGATCGTCATGCATTGACATACATTTAGACAGCTGAAGAGCAGCTCCTCTTCCTGTTTTCTTTACGCTCCACACTAAAAGGAGCAAAATGCGTAACTTTTGTTGTTGTTGGTGTTTAATCTATTAGTCGTGTGAGAAGACACAATAACGTTATGTCATAATGCCGTGCTTTAAGAATGTTTAGATGACACTTAATATGCGTTTGTGACTACAATTTAACTTTCATTTCCACAGTGACTCCTCACACCGGGAGAGGAAGAAAAAAGTAAAAAAGTACTGGGATGTCCCTCCTCCGGGCTTCGAACACATCACACCCATGCAGTACAAGGCCATGCAGGGTAAGAAACCCCAAACAGATCTCATTGACACAGCCGCCTATAGAAAGATCTTAATCTCTTTAGTGCTCACTTTTCCTGTTCTTACTTTAAGTGGCAGTTGTTCCCAATTTTATACATCTGTTGTTTACAACATGTTGCTCATTTTGGTAACTGATATACTGAATACTTGAGTATTTTGAGTACATTCATTCATTCATTCATTTATTTATTTATTTATTGGAAAATGTATGTAAATGATTCTGTGAAATTTGTCAGTATGCAGCAGACAGAGATTAAGTAAAAATGTTGCATTATTCATTTAAGTATTTCTAAGTCTCTTGTTAAACATTTGTCTTTTTCATAGTCTTTGTAGTTCTCTGCACCACTTTTCAACTTGCAGTAAAAGGATGGCTGATCTTAATGTAGAGTCATGCATAAGTGAGTGCCTGTCTCAGTTAAACTCTGTCTGTTTGCCTTTCAGCTGCTGGTCAGATTCCTGCCACAGCCTTGTTGCCCACTATGACTCCAGATGGGCTGGCCGTTACACCTACACCAGTACCTGTAGTGGGTAGCCAGATGACTCGACAAGCGAGAAGACTCTACGTGGGCAATATCCCATTTGGCATCACAGAGGTGAGAACCTTTGCTTACTTTTTTTTGACTAAATTAAAACTCTATTTTTTTTACCTTTACATTTCCAGTTGTCAGGCATAGGTTTAAGAGCCTGTTAGTAGAACCTTTAAGCTAGAATCATGAATTTAGAGTCTAATTAGAATGAGGTCAGGTGTCTCTGTCCCCGAAATTCACACCACCCATGTAGATAGTATTTACTTTAAATGACCTATGACAACTAAGATATAACATTATCAAAATGTAAAAAAAAAGCTGAGGTTAATTTATTTTCTCTTTAAGATTATTTTCAGTAGTGCTTTGATTGTGCTAACCTTAGCCCAAACATATATACAGTTTTGTATGGAGTGTCCAAAGTGAGTGTCCAAGCAGTGTCCAAAACTGGAAGTGCATCATGATAGTAACCCTCAAACATATTCTGGATATAGAAATGTTAATGGAGTATCTCACAAAATTCACATGTTCACTCATCTTTTATTGTACTATTTTTAGGAATCCATGATGGACTTTTTCAATGCGCAAATGAGACTTGGTGGTCTTACTCAGGCTCCAGGAAACCCCGTCCTTGCTGTCCAGATTAATCAGGACAAAAACTTTGCCTTCCTTGAGGTGGGTTCTGCTAATGCGATCATACTTTGCTTTCTCTTTGTATTAGAAATGCATGTAGAAAAAGTGAAATTCCCATTTCCTATTTCATTTCCTATTACTCACAAGTGCATTCTGTTCAAATTCATGTTCACTGTGTAGACCTGTATCTTCTTAGACCTGAATGTAATCTACCTGCTTCACCAGATGTATAAATCCTCATCATAACCTCTATTTGGTGACAGTGGAACCTCCAGACCTTTGATATTTTATAAATGAAAGAACCATTTGGTGAACTTGTATATAATCACCTTTTCAAGTGGGTGACTAAACTGCCTTCATTCCCCTACCTCATTCAGTTCCGTTCAGTGGATGAGACCACACAGGCCATGGCATTTGATGGCATTATATTCCAAGGCCAGAGTCTAAAGATCCGTCGGCCACATGATTACCAGCCCTTACCAGGCATGAGTGAGAATCCCAGTGTGTATGTGCCAGGTAGGTTTACTGTGAAATATATACTCCTGTTTAATCTTGATCTTTCTTCCTTCTTTTCCACCTGACAGGAGATGCTGCTCAGATAAAAATAAAGATTCTTTATAAAGATTATATTTTAAACTTGGTCCTATTTAGGAACTGTACTCAACAAAGAATGTAAACCTATTCTTTCTAAGGATTTAATTAATTACATGATTTTCTCCTTACTTCCTGTGTTTTTTAGGAGTGGTGTCCACTGTGGTCCCTGACTCTGTTCACAAGCTTTTCATTGGAGGCCTGCCCAACTATCTCAATGATGACCAGGTCTGATTGTGTTGTTCAAAAGCACTGCCCAGTGGAGTTAAAATATTCATTGTTAAATTATAAAATATTTAGAAAAGGCTAAATTTAAGTGTTTTAGAAAGTGATGAAACATTCATTTGTTTTCTAATATAAACTGACCCATTTGTGTTTGTCAGGTGAAAGAATTGTTGACTTCCTTTGGCCCCTTAAAAGCATTCAACCTCGTGAAGGACAGTGCCACAGGCCTCTCTAAAGGCTATGCTTTCTGTGAATATGTTGATGTCAACCTCAATGACCAGGTGTGTTGCTTGTTGGAGAACATTCAAGCATCATGCCACCATTTTGATGAATGTCCTGTTTTGATACATTTGTAAACGTATGTTTCTGTAAACTGCAGGCAATTGCAGGACTGAACGGGATGCAGTTGGGTGATAAGAAACTCTTGGTCCAGAGAGCGAGTGTAGGAGCCAAGAATGCCACTCTGGTAAGAAAGTCTGATTTTAACTATGATTCATAAGGTGCATAAAGGAATGTGGTGCAGGGTTTTGATATTAAATTATCTGTTCTTTTCAGTTAATTAATTAAAAATTAACTTAATTTTGTTAAAATGTTAAGGCATTTTTCTTACTACTGTTCACTTTGCCTCTTCCATCAGACAAGTATAAACGAGACTCCAGTAACACTGCAGGTGCCAGGCCTCATGAACAGCTCAATGAATCAAATGGGTGGAATCCCCACTGAGGTGCTATGCCTGATGAACATGGTGGCCCCAGAGGAACTGCTGGATGATGAGGAGTATGAGGAGATTGTAGAGGATGTCCGGGATGAATGCTCGAAATATGGGCAGGTCAAGAGCATCGAGATACCCCGACCTGTTGATGGCCTGGAGATTCCTGGAACTGGAAAGGTAGAGAAATACAAATGCAACACAAATGCTGCCACCCTTGTAACATGCAAATCTATAGTGGAATGTTGGGCTTCTAGGGCTGTAGGTCTCTAACCTTTGATGCTTTGAGGTCTACATTGGACCTTTCTTTTTAATTCTGCTCCTTGTCTGCAGTCCCACAGACTCTGCTTAAATGTGGTACATTTGCCTTTCTTTAGAGCATGTTCCACAGCTAGCCTCTGTCTACAGTCTCCACTATTTCTGTAGCATAATAACACCCAATTTAGGTGCAGTGTTCACATGAATGCTTTGCAAATACTTGGAATGAGTTTATTAATTAGCAGTTTTACATCGTTACACATGGTAATTGTGATTTTTATATCGATTTTGATCATTTGCAGGATTTTTTTCTTTTACATATGTTGTCCTGATCCCACATTCTCTGGATTGGTTAACTGCTATGCACATGACATGAAATTTAGTCCCATGCCACAAAACATCTGTTCCATAAAATTTGGAATTCATCTCTGCCTATCTTTCTGCTTACTGTACTGTAATGATACTGCTACTGGAACCTTAATTTCCCTGAAGGAACCCTCCCAAGGGATCAATAAAGTTCTATTCTATTCTACAGTTTCATTTAAAATAAATTCTACAATGTAATTCAGTATAATTAATAAATGAGGCATAGGTGATGAAGTAAAATTTGATATTTGAAGACCATTAACATGTACAGAATGGCAGATTTTTTAACACTACTATTCATATATTATCCCATACAAAGTACTGTTGCATTTCAAAATTAGAATATCATGAAGTAGTTTTTTATATATATAAATTAAGGTGAACTCATTATTATTTAAATGTAAAGTAAAATGGAAATATTCAACATTTTTAGGTTTTCTTTTGATCAGTGACACTGAAAATCAGGAATCCAGTTTATTGCTGTATTATAATATTTAATTTAAAGTTCAAATACGTTTGTCACTTTAAACATAAAGGGAAAAAAATTACTGTTTCATGCAATTTTACATTTACATTCTTTATAAATTAATGTGTAGTTGATCAGTGTTACTACCCAGTTTTGTGAAGCTAATTGTGCAGTAATCCAGCACTCAGGACCAGGGTTACTTACCCCTGCTTTACACTCTTCTATTTTCAATAACTGACTCATTTTAATACAGTAAAAAAACAAATAATTATTTCACTTTTCAGAGTATAGCATGTGGCTTCTGAATTAATTCATTGTTGGTCATAAATAATTATAACATTCAAAAAAAAAAAAAAGGAAAGTGTGAATTTGACACTTCCAATTTGATTGGGGAATATTTTTTGCATCCCTAGACTTCAGTTAGGAAATAATAATGAGCCAAAAAAAATGAAGCTCAAATATTTTGGGGCCATTTCTATTGAGCCATTGATTGTGAAATTTCAGCCTGTATGTTTGTCTTTGTCTTCTACTTCTGATTAAAGTTGGCTTTTGAATTGACTGCACAGAAATTTGATTGGATCACATTTACTCAGTCTGTAACCATGGATTACTCTCTCTCCTCTACAGATCTTTGTGGAGTTCACATCAGTGTATGACTCCCAGAAAGCCATGCAGGGCTTAACAGGGAGGAAGTTTGCCAACAGAGTGGTGGTGACCAAGTACTGCGACCCTGATGCCTACCACCGCCGAGACTTTGGCTAAACGTGAATAAGCAGAAGTAAGAGGACGAATAGTGAGTGGTGCAGGGTGACGACCTGGTGAAGATGGGAGTGAATGGAGGGATGGCAAAAGAGGGGACATTTTGTATTTTCTTTTTCTTTCCTTTTTTGGTGAAATAGCATTTGCTTTTTAAAAAGAGGGTGTTAAAAACAGAACATTGCAAACAGCAGTGATGTAATTTTGTTTGTATTTTAAGATAGCAATGAGACTTTGTTCAGTTCAGATTTTTTTTAATTACACTAGATTTAAAAGAGGGGAGGTAATGTCTTTGGTTCCAAAAATAGTGGAAACATGAGTGGTAACATGGAGAGAGTGAGGGAATTACTTAAGGCTCATTTCTTTCACTTCACACAACCACCAAAGAGGGAAAAAGGAAGCTGTTTGATCTGTAATCCCTTTTCAGTCACTTTTTTTCTCTGTTCGAAAGCTGACTACAGTGTTTCGGCTTCAATCTGTTTTTCAGCTTTTTCTATCACCAGAATTTGGTTTTGTTTAAACCACAGGTTAGTTTACCCCCAGTGTTTGTCTGTTTCTAGTACACATTACACCTTGTACAACAGCAGTATAACATCAAAGTCTAGTGTGGCACCTTTGAGTGTCTTTGTATGTGTGGATTTGAATATAATAGCCCTCATTTGATAATAAAACTATTGAGAATATCTTCGTTGGTTGGTGTATTGCACTGTGGCTTCTATGGGACTGGTTTGCCTCTGAACCAGTCACTTTAACTTTTAAATATATCCACAGTAAATAATTTTTAGTGTGTCCTGGTTTACTGTTTAACTATAACCTAATATGGGAATGTGATCCAACTGGTATGGAATACCAAAAAAACAGGTGCTGGACAATAGTAAGATTTTCTTTTTTAAATGGTGATTACTGTAATCAATTCCATGAGCTGTGAAATAAGCCTTTCCAATACTGGAGGTTTTGTCGTATTCTAAGGGACTACCTTTAGTTGTAGCTTTGAGACAACCAAGTGTAGCCTACATGCAGAATACAAAAATACAAAATAAGCTTGACACAAGTACCAAGTGTTTGCTCATGGTCATAGACCTTCTAGATTGAGGGAACAATCATGCCAGAATGTCATTTTCATACTACTCCACCCTATTGGCCTACACAATCCCTGATGGTCAAAGGAATTTCTCAATTTTGCATTATGTTGAACTTTTGAACATGAATGAAAAATGAACCACAAAAACCTGACAACTTGTAGGGGTTTAGTTAATAATGCAAGTAACCTGACCTTCAACCCTAAACAAAGCACCAGTTAAATAACCATTATCTTTAGAGCTACTTAATTAGCTGAATATGGTGTGTTGGATTTGGCCCTTAATGCTGTTTACATGTAGTAATTTGTGTTCAGGACACCACCTAAACTTCCTCATTCCTTCTCCACCATTGTCGTCTTGGTAAATCCGTTCTCAGTTTTTGATTCTCCTCCAAAAAGAATAGATCCCATAAAGCACATAGCATACTTTTGGACATGCAGAAGTAACCCCGTTGAGCGCATGTCTGGAAACATTGTTCAGGTGTGTAAATGTCTTCAGTAAGACACATTTGCTGAGATATTGGAGGCATTACATTGTTGGTGAATATAGTCTGAAATGTGGTTAGGGCCTGTGGTAAGCAAAAAATTTTGTATGTTTTAGATTTTGCCAATGAAAATAAACACTGCAGTGTTTGTGTCTTTCCATATTAATATTACGCAGCAGCTGTTCACTCATCGGGATGTGTGCAAATACAATGGATACTGTACTATCTTAACAGGCTTTTTTCTTCATTCAATGGACAATTATAAAATGTCAAATTCTAAAATTTTATATAGAATTTGCTTTCTTTAGCATAAATATTTGACATTTGTCGCACAGTATTTAAAACAGGCATATTAAAAGTTAAGGTTCTAAAAATTAGGTGTGTAGAATAGTTGATGTTTGAAATAGTGCAACAACTGTGCAGACTGTATTGTGGTTGTTTAAGATAATTGAGGATAGTGCTTTTTTTATCTGAATGGAGCTTCATTTTTTTTATCAGTGTGGCTTATAGCTCATTCAAATCTTGCAATTAATGCAGTATTTAAACTTGAGCTCGAGTAAATTACTGTTCAAACTTTTATTTGGCTTAAGAATAAACAGATTTTTACACAATCAGGCTTGAACTAACAATATTTATAGGACAAACAATATATTAAACAATATTACTTTCCATCTTAAATCCATTTATAGGAAAACTAGACTACAACTAAAGCTTGAGAGATTTGTTTTAAACTGAAATAGGAGTAGTGTGGTTACCCATACTGTCTCTAGACTGGTTCTTAAAGAGCTCACTGCTCTAAAGTCCCAGAGTTGCATTTCCTGTTAGTTTCACACTTTAGGATGGACCAACTATAACGCAATACAGTTGTAGCACTTGAATTTCACTCCTTCACTGTTTAAGGTGGAACAGAAAAATCAGACCAGTGAATGTCCATGATGCTTGTGTGGTCAAATGTCTGATCTTCATAATACATGCTTTTGGAAGAGTATCTTGACGCATACAAAGGAGATTTCTGAGGTGCTCAGAAGAAGAGATTTTCATCAGGCTGGAAAAACCATCTCTAAAGAGTTTGGACTCCAGCAGTCCACAGTCAGACATATTGTGTACAAATTCAAGACCATTAAAACACTTTTAAGGGGTCCAAAAAACAAGCTGTCATACTCACAAGGAACCCAAGGTAATGTCTATGCAACAGAACACAATCAGGGAAACCCTGACCAACAGTGGTGTGCATGGTAGGGTTGTAAGGAGAAAGCCACTGCTCTCCAAAAAGTACATTGCTGTCCATCAGCAGTTTATTAAAGATCACATGGACAAGCCAGCGTGGGTCATGCAGCAAGACATTGACCGGAAACACATCAAAATGTTAACAAGAATAAATTTAATGTTTTGGAATGGCCAATTCAAAGTCTTAATTATAATCCAATAGAAATAGTGTGGAAAGACCTGAAGCAAGCAGTTCATGGATGAAAACCCACCAACATAACAGTTAAAGCTGTTTAGTACAGAGGAATGGGATAAAAGCTGATGTGACTAAACAGTTACTGGAAACAATTACTTGCAGTTATTGCAGCACATGGCAGACATATCATACACTGCAAGCAAAGTGATTCAGTGGATTCAGTAGTGTCAGTGTGATGCAGTAGTGTCAGACAGTCTGATTCAGTAATGTTAGTGTGATTCAGTAGTTTCAGACAGTCTGATTCAGTAATGTTAGTGTGATTCAGTAGTGTTTTACAGTCCAATTCAGTAGTTAGTCTGATTCAGTAGTGTCAGTGTGATTCAGTAGTTAGTCTGATACAGTAGTGTTAAGTCTGATTCAATAGTGTTAGTTTGATTCACTAGTGTCACAGTGTGATTCAGTAGTTAGTCTGATTCAGTAGTGTTAGTGTGATTCAGTACTGTCAGTCTGATTCAGTAGTGTCAGACAGTGTGATACAGTAGTGTTAAGTCTGATTCAGTAGTGTCACAGTGTGATTCAGTAGTGTCAGACTGTCAGTACAGGGTTTCAGGAACCCGCTCTTTAACCTCACTCCGAACACCAACCACCGCACGCATTGTACGGAAGCTGTCAACCTGCGCCTGTCGATTGACGCCGAACGTCCACCAATGGGAGGGGACTGCTCAGTGATGCCGACCAATAGGAGAACACGGGGGCGGGGACTTGGAGCATCAGCGCTACGGTGGAGGAGGTGTTCCTGGCGGCCATCTTGGATGCGCGGAGTGATTGTTTGGCGAATAGAAATAATAGGAAATAAAAATAAAGCCTGAAAAGTTGGGCTGTGGTGGTCGGAACACAGGGTGAAATAAAAAGGAGGGAAGTGAAAACTCAGGAAAAACAGGTAAACGACCCTCCCTCGCGGGGGAGCGTTTCTCAGTCTTACGGGCTCCTTTTTTTCTCTTTTCCTCTTCAGTTTGTAACCCAGCCAAAACACACTGAGCTGCACCGGCTTTTAGAGCCGCCAGCGCTCTGAACCAGCACCCCGCCTGCTCCCCGACCCCGAGCAGCGGGGGGCTGACCGACGGGTTTGGCAGCGGGGGCACCATGTACTCTTCTCTTAAGTTTGATATCTCTCTCTCTCTCTCTCTCTCTCCCTCTCTCCGCACTCTCCTGGAGGAGCACATGGAGCTGGCTGTGAGACTTTTCTATTTTCTTGTGCTGCGTTAAACGGGGGAATTCTGTGCGCGCGCCGCACCGGGTGGTCGTTTTGAACCGGGACCACCGTTCAGGTCCGTCCAAAGTATGTCCTCGAGAGAGACCTCCCTGTCTAGACCCCTTCAGCGCGGGACAGGCTCTGAGTGGTCCCGAGAGGATGGATGGGGACGGTTCTTCACTGTTAACTGGAGTGATGTGTGACTGTATTAGTGTCTCACTCACTCTTCCCTGTTAACTGGAGTGAGGTGTGACTGTATTGGTGTCCCCCTCACTCTTCCCTGTTAACTGGAGTGTGGTGTGAGACCCTCAGAGTGGACAACCTCGGGCTGATCCACTCTGAGGTAGAGCACTACTTTATTACTGCCCTGCTGGCTTTGGTGGTCAGTTTTCTTACTCATCAGGTCCGTTTATGGACAGGTACTAGACCCAGTCCAGCAGTCTGAGTGGAGATGATCAGTCAGAGAAATACAGACTGTGTGCTGAGATTTTCTCGACTTGGTTAAACAGGCATTACAGCAGTGTTTCCATAACAGTGTCAAATGGTTTTCGATGCTATTCAGACTGATCCGACAGAATTAACATCTGAAGAGTTGAAGCCTTAGAAAAGCAAGATCCCAGAAAATGACTGCATGAATGGCCTTGAGGTTTTGGATTTAAACATGTTTAAAATCCATTAATTGTGTGTGGGTACACTTTTCCTTAGTTTGTGATATTTAAACTGGGAAGACATTTGTTAAAGAATGGGACATCTTAAAGTCTTACTTTACATACGAAATGTGATTTTCAAACCATGTTTCCATCACTGCACACCTACAGCTGTGCATTTTTTTTGTGTTGGCAGAGGGCAGTTTAAATGTTCACATTTAGCTTCATATAGATGTATAGAAATCCAGATTAGGCCACACAACCTCTTCTGCAAAGTTTATTCATTTTTTAATGTAAATTTCTTCTTGTTCTGTGTGTGTGTGTGTGTGTGTGTATATATAGCAGGGGTTGTTACAGAGAGTGGTGTAAAGCACATCACCTCTGGACTCTGGAGCAGTTTGAACAATTGTATGCTTCCAACTTTGTGGAAACAGTTTGGTGAAGGACCTTTTCTGTTCCAGCATGACTGTGCCCCAATGCACAAAGCAAGGTCCATAAAGGCATGTTGGTTGAGTTTGGTGTGGAAGTACTTAACTGCCCCACACAGAAGCCTGAACAAACAGAGCCCCCTCAAAATCATTTGGCAGAGCAGAGATTGCCATCTGGGCTCCCTCATCCATCCTCAGGGTCTGACCTCAGAAATGCTCTTCTGGATAAATGGGCAAAATGTTCCATAGACACTCCAAAACCTTGTTCACATAGTGGGTTTCTCTGTAGTGCATCATTTTAGACTAAACCAATCTTAGTGATTCATTATTAAGTTTTTTAAGTGGTCACATTCCCCTTCATGTTTAAAGCAGAACTCAATAGCATACTTCATGTCGATTCAAAATTGAAAGTGAAATTTAGTCCATGACTAGTCCATGATGTGCTGATACTTTTTAGAATTATTGGTTAACAAGCTGGTCGGATTGTGTTCCTGGATGAAAGATTTTAAGATAACCTTAGGGGTGCACTGAAATGTGTCTGACTTGTCATGTCATAGTTTTCATGAAAGGAGCTGCTGATACTGTTGCATAAGCATTAGCATTACTCAGAAAAGTAACATTTAATGTCTGTAGGATTGCAAAATGCAAACAGTAAAATGAATAAAATGCCCTCATTTTAGCTCAATAAACACATCAGTTAGTTCAGTTCAGTTTTTTAAAGCAGTCAACTTTTGATATTATGATTCTTCCCTTTTTAAGTTCATTCAGCATTTTTGATGTTTTTAATAGAGACTGATTAGACACAATTTTGCTTGCAGCAGGTGTTTTGAATGTGTATGTGTGGGTCTGAGTTTAGTGTTTAGTAGTCTCTTTGTGGCAGACATGGCCAGTAGTTTGAATAGATGCACAGGTTCGATGAGCAATAAGCAGAGTATTTGTGTACTAGCTTCCTAGTATTGTGACAGGATTAAAAAAACTCACTTGTTTGTTTTGGAAACATTAGAAAAACACAAAAGTTAAATATGATTCTACACAGAACTCCCGAAATCCACTGCCAACCTTTTATTAGTCACTTTTTAAATTGTATCAGCATATTGTATGAACTGGATTCCTATCATGTGATGCGTCTGTAATTTATACTTGTTACAGATTCTGGCAGTAGAGAAATCACACATTCAACAAGTTTATGTAGAGAAGGGTTCTCATATTTGCGTCTGTGGCCCACACTGGCCAAGGCTGTCAATCTTCAGAGATCTCAGTGTTCCTGTGTCCACTGAGTGCAACATCATTAAGAAATCTATAGCCTGTGGCACTGTTGCTAACCCCCTAGATGTGTATGGAAGAGGAAAATTAGATGAAAGATTGGAATTCAGGAATGTTCAAATGGTAACTACAGAACTTTAGTCACATTCCAGACAAATTCAAGCTGCAGACACAAGGTACAACAGTGCTGGCTTGTACCATCCATCACCATCTGAATAAAATGTGACGTGATGGTAAGAGAATCATGTTGACCCCACTGTACCTGCGGAAAGCATTTTTACTCAAGCATGACATCGAACCCTTAAAGAGGCCTTCAAAGAAAAGAACACTGTCCCTTCAGTCAAACATTGTGCAGGTTCAAAGGGTGTTTTCCAGCTCTATTTTGCTGCTGGCACTGGGTGCCTTTACTGTGTGTATGGTGTTATGAAATCAGACATCATGGGTCATACAGGAGGACAATGACAGTACATAAAAAAAGAACCCAGAAATAGTCGTGAAGTTGTCAGCAATGAGTCCAGATCTAAATCCTGTAGAACACTGATCAAGATATCTCAAAACAGCAGTTGGAAAACAACACCATTCAGATCTGAGAAACCAGGAGCAGCTGGCAAAAGTAGTCCAAAAATCCTTTAGAGAGTGTAAAGAAACTCTTCCATGATTAGAGGAAGTGATTGATTGTGTTTTTCCACGTTATACTAAATTACATTTTAACACTTAGTCAACAAGAACATCAGCGTTCTCATTTGATGAGGTGATTTGATTTGTTGATTTTAAATGTATTTGTTCAACTCCAGAACAGCTGCCAACTTCCAGTTCTTATCAATGTTTATGAATTAGCATTAGATTTGGCAGAAACAGTGGCATGCAAAAGTTTGGTCAAAATTTCTCATTCTGAGAATAGCTCAGTGTGTAATTATGACCTGTTTTCCAAAAGGTATTTAAATTAAAGATGACATTTCTATTTATATTAATATTACGTTTTATTTTACACTGGGGAAAATAGAAAAGAACAAGGGCTTGAAGGTCTTAGTAATTCCCTTTTGGCAAGTATCACAGCTTATAAACACTTTCTGTAAACAGCTTTTGGTTCTTGTTGCGGGGGGTTTCACTAATTCTTCCTTGTAAAAGTCGAGTTCAGTGCAAAGCGTGTGTCATCTTGTACAAGCTGCTCCCTTTAAGGTTTAATCTAAACTAATGTTATATGTTAAGAGGAGGAGACTGTGAGGGCCTTATCAAAACATCAGCTTGCACCTTTCGACTACTGCATGTGCATGAAAAGTCTGATGTGGGAATTCCATTACTTTGTTTAAAATGTACACTGCAGCTCTCCACATTTAACAATGGAACAAAATGTTGTAGTTTTGAACTCTTTATCTTCCTACAGTGAAAGAAGGCATGAAGACAGCATCCTAGTCAAGTCATGGCTGATAAAAGAAAATTACAAGGTAAAAAATGTTATTTTATCCTGCTGTTTATATTTTGGTGTTTGCATGTTGGCTCATGTTTGTTTTCGTGTTTGAAGTTTTGCTTTCTCCCAAATGTTTGTAAATACCCCTTCTAATGAATGCATTCATTCTTTAAGTTGCACACATTGCTGATACAGATATTCAAATGCACGCACACACAGCATTTCTAGTATAAACCCCCCCCATATGTTGATGATATGGTTGAGTCAATAGTTAGAGAGAGAGATTTGAAGTGTACGCTGGTCAGACTCTATCTGAATGGGTCCCGCAAATAGCTAACTAACATGGGACAGAGTATTTGGTGCACATGTACCTAAATATTGAGCATTTTTTAATGAAGCCAACACATTGGGCATATAACAAACCAGTACAGCCTCACACGTGTTCACTTACTGCTTACTGTATGAAACTGAAGCTTTTTATTAGGCAGTTTTTTCAGTTTCTTAAGTGATGCAGCAGATTCTGACAGTAGCACATTTAATGAGCATATTTAAGGTGGAATGAAAATTCATATAAGAAGCTAACCAAGAACGTAGATTTAGCGTGGAGGCAGGTGATGCATATATCCATTGATTATTGACTCAACCCCCCATATAATTTGATCCATGTGTGTATAACTAGCTTGGATGGATTGATGCGTCCCCACCGATATACCAAAATTGTGTTGTTAACAAGGTTCATGAGGGCAGTTTGAAAAAATGCAATGTGTATTAGTACTATTTTTAAATTATTATTCTTTATTTTATTTTTTAATTGGTGATCTGCTGGTACTTAGGTACTTCTCGCTCCCTTTCTACTTATCTTCCATGATAGAACTCCATTAGTAGGGTTTTTAGAAATGGATCAGCTGATCTTTGGCATTATAGAGTTTAATGAACTATTGATCAGCTAAGTAATGTAATGTTTACTGGTAGCAAATTGCATGTAAATGTAAGTTACATTTACAGAATACACAAACACAGAATCACAAACAAAACCAGAAGGAAAACTCTAAATTTAAATTATAGCTGGAATCCAACATGTTATCTGGGCTTGCATGCAGTGACATCACTGGTAGAAATTTACTATTTATACTCTTTCTCTCATTTCTATAGTATTTGGACAGCTGGTAAATGGTTTGTAGTTTATATGCCAGAAATTAACCTTTGTATCTTTTTTTTTTTTTTTTTTTTTTTTTTTTTTGCTCTCATCGGAAACTTTCTTATGAAAGATTCCCCCAAACCTGAATATAACTCCAGTCAGTCTGATCTGTCTGCCACCAGTGACTGTGTCCACACAGGTGCTGATTCTGTTCCATGAAGCAACTCTGTAAATACCTAAAACTGACTGTATGAAAACCTGATTTGTATTTTTGGCAGTGGTGCAAACGTCGAGTACTTTCTCCAATTGTAGGTTAGTCAGAAGCTAAAAATGGCAATTTTTGTATAATACTGCTTTAAAAGTTAATACACGGCCCTTTAGTTTGTTTATTTTAGCTTCCCATTTTTGAGTACGTCCACCCCTATTATGAGCAGGCTTTCCACCTACTCAGCACATTTGAAAAATGTGTGTAGAATGAGCATGTGGATGTGAGACAGCCAATCAGATGCTCCGCTTTTGTGCTTCCTGCGTTGCTTCATTGACCAACAAGAGCATTAAAACTTGAAAGGTTACATAATGGAGGGAAAAATCCTTACTAATTCATCAATTGAGGTGGTGTATACTTACACTTTTTAAATTTCTGTTTCTCCCCAATTCTAACTTTTAATGGCTCTTCTGGGCACAGGTGAAATCGATCGATGTCTAAAAAAGGTAGCAGAAGGAGTGGAGCAGTTTGAAGACATTTGGCAAAAGGTAAGACTGAAGATCTACACACAGACTTTATTTATTATTATAGTTACATTGTAAATTCCATTGTAGTAGAATAACATTAGTAGTGGCGTTCTAAACATGCTCATGAATTTTTGGCATTGGAGGATGATGCACAAGTTGTTATTTTAACCTACCTCCTCCCCTTGTACAAATTCAGATTCTGTAGTGGTCAGCAATGTGTGTGTGTGTGTGTGTGTGTGTGTGTGTGTGTGTGTGTGTGTGTGTATGTGTGTGTGTGTGTGCGCCTTTCCCCCTTTCAGCTTCACAATGCAGCCAACGCCAACCAAAAAGAGAAATATGAGGCTGACCTCAAGAAAGAGATTAAAAAGTTACAGGTGATTAAATTGCACACATTTGATCACATGTTCTGAACTTGAATTGTTAATAGAAAAGAAGATTGCCATTCAGGTATATTTTTAAATGATAGCTTGTCATCTTTGTATTTTTTTTTTACTTTAATGAAGGTCCTGCAGAAGACTGTAGAGTTCAGAGAGTTTACTTCTCATAAAGATTCAGTGTGCATAGGACTGACATTTTTCTATTTCATAGATTCTTAGCTACTTGCTACTGGAATCAGGGCACAATTCTGTGATTACAAAGCTGTCACAGCCTGGCTGAATAGATTGGTTTAAATGGATCAGATGCCAGGCTGTTGTTTTATCATTACCTTTAGAGCTGTACTTTACATTTGGTTACGCAGTGCTGGTAGCGTTACATCATATATCATAGATATATGTGTGGTAAGGTAGAGTACAGCTGGAGGGAGGGGGCAATTGGGTTCAGATTCCTTCTAGAAAAGTTCACACCTTGGTCAGACGCTACAATCATTTTTTTTTTTTTAGTTGTACAATTTGCAACGGTGTGTATCTTTGGTTGCCATGAAGACGCTACCCAAGCCGTGTGTGTGTTGGTGAGGTCCACTGTGCTTGGCCTTAGAAGGCGAGTCCCTGCTTGTTGGATCCAGTCATACAACTAAAACTTTCTCTCTTCTTGTCCCATGTGTCTTTCTCTCTCCTATTTTCTTTCTTTCTCTTTTCTTTTGGCCCTTTTTCTGGATTGGCAGCGCCTTCGAGACCAGATTAAGACGTGGGTAGCCTCCAATGAGATCAAAGACAAAAGGCAGCTAGTGGACAACCGCAAACTCATAGAGACGGTGAGTGAGCATTTACACTAAGAAAGAACTGCACAGCGACAAAGCTGATGTTCTCATGGTGTTATACATTGATGTGTAACAGTTCTGCCAAGAGTTAATAATAAAATGCTTAGGCCTGTATGTTTGTGCTAATTCAGAACCATCCATTATTAGTATTGGCAAGTGAGTCCATATGAAATTAAAACCAATCAGTGATCAGACTGCGTAAGCGCTTTCACTGTTTGTTAAACTGTCAGTTGTGAGTAACAGTCCTGTGTATTGTGACTGTGATATACCTTGTCATCTATTAAAAGCATGCTGTTGAATGCTTAATGTTAAAACAGTTGAAGATTAGCAGGGAGTGAGAAGAACTCAAACTTGCTATGATTGAAGAGGTTTACAGTCTAGGTGTAATTTTCTGCATTTGATGATGGTGCTACCAGATAAACTCACCAGATAAACTCTATAAAATAGTATTAACTTTCATTTCACTGGTTATAAGGACTTATTCTGTTAGTGTTGTCAAACCGATGCAAATGATAACTATTTTATTTATTGCTCTTCTGCTTTGTATCATGTTGCAGTTAAATCAAAGGTTAAGTATCTAAGAGATGCATTTTTTGCAATACTTTTATGGTTTTTTTATTCATTCTTGTACTCCTCTGATACACTTCTAGGGATGTTTAATTCAGTATATGTTTGTACGCGTGGTTCATTTCATGTTCATGTCTGAGGCTTGTTTGGTCATATCATAGCCATTGTTTAAAGTGACCTTTCAGATTAAAATCAGCAACCTGCAGTTGCTCTGTTCCGGGGTGCAATGTTGCTCACAGAAACAGAATCATCAAGGAAGAGTCAAAAGAAGGAAATTGACTCAGTCAGCAGTTGTGCATTTGGAGAGATTAAGGAACTTGTTTTGATGTCAAAGGATCTCATTTCATTTTCAATTGTGATGTGTGGGGGTATCTATCATGTGTTGGGGTTTGGGCTGCAGACAATACTGTTGTTCCAGGGCTGATAAAAACTGCACAAGGGATGACCCAGAAATTCACTTTGGCCATTGGTTTAAATAGTACCACACAACGTAAGGCCATGGAACCATGATGCATGTTCGGTAATGTAATGTTCAGAACCTTGAGGATTTTTTTTTCTTAAACTGAAGGTAAAAATTCTAATGAATTTCATTCTAATTTTAATGGTCTACAATAGCAGTAGTCTTTTCTGATTGATAACATTTTTCGTGTAGTTCTTGTTGATGTGTGTTCTGTTGTGCTTGGAAGCACCTAGCAAGCAAACACGGACATAGAAATCATCATTAAAGGTTCCCAAATGGGATTCTAGCCTCCATTTTTGAGTACCCAATTCTTGCTGCAGGTATCTGCACAGATATTTTAAGGCCCTAAATGAAATGTTCAAATTCCTCAGGTTTTGCTTATGGGATGTAGAATAATCATTATATTTTGATTTGTGAGATTGTAAAGGCCTCGGGAAGACAGATTCAAGGAGGGTTGATTCTGCTGCTGCTTCTTATTTGCATTTTTACAAATACACAACATTGTTAGAGAAACGTTATAGATGTCTGTAATAAAGCTTGAAATTAATTATAGTTCAGTTAACTTCAGTTATTAATAGCTTGCATAGCAACTACAGTGTTGTAAATGTCTAACTCTTGCTAGCTGAAGAGTGATATTCTCTAAAAATCAATTTATAAATCTGGACAATTGAACACCAGCACTCAGTAGGAAGTGCTTTTTCAGTGTGTATTTTATTTCTTTTTATTTCTTTTTCAGTGTGTGTTTTATGCTTATTGGTACTAAGTTGTTTCTGTTCTGTATTCTTTTGTGTCCTTAGCAAATGGAGCGTTTTAAAATTGTGGAGCGGGAGACAAAAACAAAAGCATACTCCAAAGAGGGTCTTGGTCTTGCTCAGAAAGTAGATCCTGCACAAAAAGAAAAGGAAGAGGTTGGACAGTGGCTCACGGTAAGAAGAACCTGCAGTCTGAAGTTTAGCCAGCTGTAGCACGTATTGGAAGGCACTGTGCAGCACATCATGGTCAATTTTGATCATTTACTTCTGTACAGGCAACGATAGACACTTTAAACATGCAGGTGGACCAATTTGAGAGTGAGGCGGAATCACTCTCAGTCCAGACGAGGAAAAAGAAAGGTGATAAAGAGGTCAGTGCAGTCGTTTTATTTATACAGGCTGATAATTAATGCAGTGCTTAGTACTGCACCTCTCCTGTGTATTTCCAAAATGCTGATTTGCTAAAAGACCATCATTTTAAATATATTTTGTTTTAGGCACTGGAAAATGTAATTTTCTCTGCATAGATTTCCACTGTTAGACACTAAACAGAACACAAATAAATGAGCTTTGGATATTTGACCTCTACAGAACATGTAAACAATGTCTCTTTCACTCTTCAGAAGCAAGACCGGCTAGAGGAACTGAAGAGGTTGATTGAGCGGCACCGCTACCACATCCGCATGCTGGAGACCATACTGAGAATGCTGGACAATGACTCGGTACAGGTAGAAGCCATCCGCAAGATCAAAGACGAAGTAGAGTATTACCTAGATTCCTCTCAGGACCCTGACTTTAAAGAGAATGAGTTCCTCTATGATGATCTGGATCTGGAGGATATACGTAAGTATATATCAAAGTTCAGTACTGATCCTGTTTTTTTTAATAAATTGTCTCCACCACAACAAAGCTTGTGATTTGATACTTAATTGTGATCCACAAGTTTGTTTTAAATTATTACAAAAATCTGGAATATACAGGTGCTGGTTATAAAATTAGAGTACCATGAAAAAGTTGATTTATTTCAGTAATTCCGTTCAAAAAGTGAAACTTGTATATTATATTCATTCATTACACACAGACTGTCTTGCATACATGCATGATGGTTCTTGAAGCACTGACTCCAGCTACATTCCACTTTTTGTGAATCTCCCCCATATTTTTGAATGGGTTTTGTTACACAATCCTCTCCAGGGTGCAGTTATCCCTATTGCTTGTACACTTTTTTTTCTACCACACCTTTTCCTTCCCTTTTTCTATCTCTATTAATGAGCTCTGTGAACAGCCAGCCTTTTTAGCAATGACCTTTTGTGTCTCACCTTTCTTGTGCAGAGTGTCAATGGTCATATTTTGCACAACTGTCAAGACTTCCCCATGATTGTGTAATTACAGAACTAAACTGAGAGACCTTTTAAAGGGCTTTGTTTTGAGTTAATTGGCTGATTAGAGTGTGGCACCAGGTGTCTTCAATAGCTTAGAAAATTAGAATATTGTGAAAAGGTTCAATTTTGAATTTGTGATTTGCATTAGTTGTCAGTTATAATCATCAAAATTAAAAGAAATAAACATTTGAAATATATCCGTCTGTGTGTAATGAATGAATATAATATACAATATCAAAATAATATATATATATATATATATATATATATATATATATATATATATTTTTTTTTTTTTTTTTTTTTTTTTTTTTTTTTTTTTTAATGGAAATACTGAAATAAATCAACTTGTTTATGATATTCTAATTTTGAACCTGTAGTTTTTCATTGGAGTTGATGCAGATATCATGCATTTCTCGAAAAAAAAGGAATAAGGAGGAATTGTCAATAAAAATTAATAAGCAGATATCAGAAATCTGCACCCTACTTGTGAGGGAACACCATGGTCACATATATGATCAGATCAGTCATGTATGTATTTATAAGAATTTCATACCATTACACCACTAGAAATCATATAAGCACTCAGTGTTCAGTGTCTGCAGTTGCTTGCATAACCTGCAGGTTTGTGAAGATTAAATGCAGAACTAAATTTTACAAGTTCTACCTGGAAACTGGTTTGCAGTACTTCCAAAAAACTTGTGTCAGCAGTGCGACCACTCATGCAGGTGAGAAGTGCAGCCAAAGGTACATGCAGTTGCTGCAAGATTAATGTACACACCTGTGTAAATGTCTGACAGTTATGTTAAAAGTAACACGCTAGCAAAATGAATGCTGACAGCAACGGGGATCAGAGCATCCAAATGACCCTATTGCAGTTCCTTAACAGCTTCATAGTATTGGCATCGTTTTAAATGGTAGGGAGAGAATTTTGTGTAGTGCTCTGCCATTGGACAGAAGTATATAATGTGTGTTGAGATGGAAACACAGACCTACAGCTGATGACAGAACAAATCATGACTAAATATAACTGAACTCTATATAATTGTGTTCTAAAGATTAGAGCTCAGAACAAGTGTCATTCATTTGGAATAATTAGTTTCACAAAAGAGCAGTAAACTGAGTAAAATTGCATAGAGTTGCATCACAATAGTCAAAAGGAAACTGTACTAATGCACATGGGATTTTGATGCTTATTTTCGGCTGTTCCAAAACCTATGGTGTGAACTAACCGTGCCTCCTTATTAGATATGTACACCAGGGCTGGTCACCTGTTCCTGGAATGTTACCTTCTTGCAGACTTTAGATTAATCCCTAATCCACCCCATGTGAATCAATTAATTGCTGCCATCAGAAGTCCTTGGTTTGCTGAATGGGATGTTTTAGATTTGAAAGGTCAGATTGCAGTGCTATTCAGAAGGAAAATGATGGTTACTTGGAACTAAAAATGATTAAAAATCTAGACTGATTATGGGCAAAACTTTTTGAGGTACACATACAAAAGTAGTGTTTTTGAGTATGATGTGTATAACGCAACATGCCAGATGTCTCAGAATGGAATTGTAGAGGTAGCTAATGGTGCAGTCTTGATGGCATGTCCAATAGCATTCCACAGCTTTCCACACAGTAGGAATCAAATGATTGCAATATATGCCTACAATAGTGTCATGCAGTCACTCAGAATGTCATCTTCACCAAATCACACATTTGTCTTGGTGGAGATACCCAACAAATCAGTGTGTGGAGACAGCATGATCAGCACAAAGATCAGTGGTTTTTCACACACACCTCCAGAAGACATGGCATAGTATGTGTCTTCGAGGCAAACTCTCGAGATGGCAGTGTTGTACTGTTTGAATAACGCACTGGAGTGTGCGTTCAGAAAAGGAAGGGCCACTGGCTGATCTCATTAACATAACTATCAAAGTGCCTGTAATGAAGACCAAAGGTCTAGTCTGTCTAATGTGTCTACTGGCATAGTGTGAAATTCTCACACACCATGACCCCATGTCTTCTGGAGGTGTGACCTGAAAGCAAACCATCGATCTTTGTGCTGACCATGGTGCCTCCACACACTGATTGTTGGTTATCTCACCAAGACCACCAAGATGTGTGATGCACAACACCATTGTAGGCATGCATTAGTCATACAATTCCTCCTGTGTGCAGCTATTTCTTTGATGATCAGTGTATTATCAGTATATTTTATTATTATTATTATTATTATTATTATTATTATTATTATTATTATTAGCCCTAACTGGCTCTTAATGGTACAGCCCAGAGTTTGCAAGTCTGTGTTTATTTCCTAGTTAGGTCATTCTTGCCCATGTGACTAAATGAAACACACATAGAAAGAACTTCCCAGAAATAATATTACAGTGAATTTGAAATTAGCACTATGTCTAATATATTTCACATAACTGTATTCTCATGGGCAGTCACACTTTTAATTGTTTGGGGGTTTTTTTAAAGCCCAATCCTTGGTTGCCACGTCTCCACCAGCTCACACAGAAGATGAAGCCTTCCAGCACTCCAGTTCGACGCCAACCTCCACCACCTCATCTTCCCCCATCCCCCCATCTCCAGCTACTTGCACTACAGTGAGTACTTCTACGTTCTAGATTCTACTTTGTAACTGTTGGGAATGATTCAGAAGAGGGATCATACAGCCAAGGCTGTATGACCTATATTATATATGACTGTGTTATGCTGAATTATTATGCTTTTCATTATTGACTGGCTGCTCAGGGCCTTACTGAGGAGAATCTGTATCACATAGACCAGGCAAATGAAGGTCATGAAATTCCAAATATCCATATGGCCCTTTAATGTGCTTTTCTATGTCTTCTTTATTAATTTATTTCTTTTTCTTACCTTGGAGAATTCGGAGGATGACAAGAAGCGAGGGCGTTCCACTGACAGTGAATTCAGCCAGGTAATTAAAAGGGGAAAAATCTTTTATGCAGTTGCAAGGTGTTGCATGGGGTCTTATGATTGTACTCAGGCTTACTGCTTAGATTCTCAGAGTAAAAGTGAGGAAAATACTGAAGATTAGAGTGAGCTTGAAATTGGTCAGACTGCTGAAAGATGCATTCTGCAACAATCAGTTCAGTTACCAGGACTTCCTCTTTAGTACCGTGTTAGGAAGTTTGTGAATCCTGCACTAAGGCACAGCTGCCCAACACATTTTAGCTTTAACACACCCTTTGCAACTCTGAAGGGCTTGTTAATGAGCTGATTAGTTGAATCACATGTGGCGAGTAGTGTAAGCTAAAATAAGCAGAGCAGGTCAGCACCCAGGAAAAGGGTTGGTAAACTGCTTTACTGTACAAACTGAACCTGAAATGTGACGGATCATAGTCCTTTAACTACATACGTTCTGGAGTGGCAGTATCCTGGTGTGGGTGTGCTTTGTTTCCTTGGGACCTTAATGTCTTGCCATTATTACTGCATCCGTAAATTCAGGATGATACCATGATATTCTACAGCAGAATGTCAGGTTATTTGAAGCTGCAAGTGAGTTCTGCAGCAAGATGATGATTCTTCACATAGTAAGATAAGATAAGTAAGAAGAAATGGTTCTAGAATAATTTATGGGCAACAAAGTCCAGATCTTAACCCAACAGAAGGGCCCTATGATTGTGTGATGCACAACAGATTTCTGTGAGAACACAACAGTGCACCAAATGTTTTTATGAATCAGGGCAACAGCTTTTCTGCGAGTTTTGCCAGCATACTTCTAGACAAGACACGAAAAGACATTTGCTGTGACCACATTGAATCCAAAACACACCTTAAGCAAAATTAAGCAAAATCATTGGATGCAAGGCTTGAGTTTGTGGAGGCATTGATTGATTGATTGATTGATTGATTGATTGATTGATTGATTGGAGTCAGCCATACCACTTGAAGCGATGACGAGGATCTGTCCTCTTCACAAATCAATGCTGTAAACATGAATACAGTTGTGTTCAAAATTATTCAACCCCCACTGAAATTAAGTATTTTAGCAAGTTTGACATTTATTTTGTTTAAATTAAATCAAAGAGGCACTTGTAAATTGCAAGTTAAAATTTATGGTGAAATAACCACAAATGTTTTTTCTGTGCTCACATCATTATCAATTTTATTCAACCCCCAAGTGACATTCATTCTTAATACTTAGTACAACATCCCTTTGCAGTTATAACGTTCTTTAAACGTGAAGAATACCTTGACACTTGCAGTGTCTTGCAGTGATCTACGGGTATCTTATCCCATTCTTCGTGAGCAAAAGCCTCCAGTTCAGTCACATTCTTGGGCTTGCGTGCTGCAACTGCCCTCCTTCAAGTCCCACCAGGTTTTCAATAGGATTTGAGTCAGGTGACTGCGATGGCCACTCCAGAATGCTCCAGCCCTTCCTCTGCTACCAAGCTCTGGTGGATTTGGAGGTATGCTTGGGATCATTGTCCTGTTGAAAGGTCCAACCGCTCCCAAGCCGCAGGTTTGTGACGGACTGCATCACATTTTCATCCAAGATCTCCTGGTACTGAATGGAATTCTTGGTACCTTGCGCACACTGAAGCTTCCCTGCACCTGTAGAAGCAAAACAGCCCCAAAGCATGATTGACCCCCCCACCATGCTTCACAGTAGGCAAGGTGGTATAAGGTGGTCCCAAGAGTTCTAATTTTGTTTCATCCCTCCAGAGATCTGTATCCCAAAACGTGTGTGGTTTTGTCCACGTTGGAGTCTTTGGAGTCAGTAAGGTGGTGCGCCTTGGAGTTCTTCATTTCACAGTGTGCGCCTTATTGTCTGACCTGAAACTTCAGTACCTACATCTGACATATCTTTTTTCAGTTCCTCAGCAGTCACACAGGGATTTTTGTCCACCTTGTGATTCAGGTAGCACACAGCAGTCACTGTCAGCATCTTCTTTCTGCCACAACCAGGTAGCATTTCCACAGTGCCCTTTGCCTTGAATTTGCAAATTATACTTCCTATGGTGTCTCTTGTGATGTTTAATGTCTTTGTGAAGAGAAATCACCTCTTCTCTTGTCTTCTTGGACCATTCTCTTGACTTCACCATGTTGGAGAAACACCAGTAATGTCTACATGGAGCAGAGTATCACCATCATTTTACATCTGCCTGATTGGTGTTTGTTATGCTTGCTTGCTGCTCATTGACAAGCACAGGTGCTTTCAATTCCTGATTGGAAACACTTAAATGAACCTCTGTGCTTAAGAATGGTAGTTTTTAAGGGGTTGTCATTTTAGTTGCATTTGGTTCATTAACAAGTCCTAAGATTTCATTATGAACACAATTACAAATGTACATTGAATTCCCTAAAACCCTTTACAGCATTGGGGGTTGAATAATTTTGAACACAACTGTATAGAAAACCATGACTTCTATCGTCTTTTAACAATAGACTAGTTGTTAGTGCTTTAATCAAATCAGTATTTCATTTAAATGTATATTGTGCAAAAATATTAATGTATGCCATTGCATAAGGTGTGTTAAACATTTGTTTTGGCTGTGAACAAACCCATTGCAGTATTGATTTGTTTGAAAGTATTGCTTCTAAAAGTGATCGCACCAATTATTTAAAACAAGTCAGGGTTAGGGATTGAAGTGATCTGGTAGGTATGAACAGACACCAGTCACAAAGGTGTTTGTGTGCCAGTGATGATGTAGAAGATACAAATCTAAAACTGTTCACTATATCAACTCATGGTTAAACACAGTTCTTACCCCAAGTAATCCTGATTTTTCATTTTTCTCCTTCAGTCTCCTGTGAAGAATGGCAACCCATCATCTCTCTCTTCCTCGTCCTCTTCATCATCCTCATCCTCTTCATCCTCGGGAGCCTCCTCGACCTCAGTGATGTCCATCGCTACCATTGCCACTAGTGGTGGCTCAGCGACTGGCGGCAACAGCCTTCTGGGCAGCATGGGTGGCCTTCTTCCGAACTCTTGCAGCTACAGTTCTGCTATCCAACAGCAAACCCAGCAGAGCCAGCAGCAACAGCACCAGCACCAGCCTAAAAACACCATCAACTCACAATCCAGTGTGCCCTCCACCCCTTCCAACAATATCCTCCTGCCTACCCCCAACTCCACGTCCTCTCCACCCAACACCAGCACCAACCTCCAGGCACAGCCTCCACTGGGGCATAATTCAGTTACCAGTCTGGGCCACAGTTTGGGCTTGGGCCTGGGGAAAAGTGCTGTCACGGCGACAAGTGGTGCTAGCCAAATGCCCAGCCTTGGCCTTTCAGGGCTGCCAGCATCTTTAAACAGCATGGCGGGGATCTTGCCACGCTCCACCCCAGCACCTTATGCCCAGGCTGCAGCCTCTGGCACGGTGGTCAGTGGCTTGCCAGGGTCTGTTGGAGCAAATGCCAGCAGTACAAACTCTAGCGTAGTTGCCGGTTCTGTTGGAACTAATGGAGGAATCCCTTCCACCAGTTTGTTGGGTCCGGCGCCTTGTGTTACAGGTATCAGCAGTGGGGTTTTAAGTCTTGGGTCTGCACAGACTGTGCAGTCCTCGCCCCTGGTGGCACCCAGCCCTGTGGGAGGGGGCCTGACGCAGGGGACCAATGTAGGTGTAATCGGGAGCAATGGCGGAAACTCTGGAACGGGAAGCGCTGCTAGTGTGGGAAGTGCTGGGCTTCCACGGCCACCTAGTGGACAGAAACAGAATGGCGGCACAAGTGAGTGAAGCATTGTGGTATTATTTAATGGTTCCGTTGGAGAACTGAACATTTACTATGTACTCAGGACCACTAAAACTACAGTGATGACTAACTTGATTTCAAGTTAGCTAATTACTCAATTAAGAATAAGTCAGTTGTTCATTGATGAAACTACCTTGAATTTTGTAAAGGGCCTTTTATTCTAGATTAGTATTTTATTTACAAAAGTAAAGGGTCTTTTATGCTTATACAGGTTTATTTGGACTTTTGCACCGAAATAATTCACAGTCATACAAAATAAAAAACTGCTATCCAAACACTATTCCATACTTAATATACTATTATATTCAGTGTAACGAAACATGCCGTTTCAAAATTGTGGACAGTCATCTTGCCCATTTCCGTTTGGAGGTATTTATAGTAACAGTCCATCCAGTCTATGCTTATTTTAATGGATCGGGTTGGGCAAAATGAGCTCGGTCTATTTACTCAGTTTGATCACCTTTATGAAATCTGTTAACACCACATGTTTGGCTATATTGTTTATAAAAACCCAATGATTTGGTATTGGCTGACACTCAGGATTAAATAGCCTAATTGAACTTTATTTGTATGCCTAACTTTATTGCTTTGTTTTTAAAAATGATTTTTTCAAATAAATTCTGCCCTTTTTAATCACAGTGCAAAATCCTGTGCAAAAATGTACTCAAGTAACAAGAGTGGGTGAAATCCAGAACTGTGATTTATAACCAGCAGCTAGTTTTTCAAGTTGCTTTGGTCAGAGCTGCTCCTAATAATGTTGACTAAATAAGCATGTTTAAATTTTGCTGTTTGCTAAAGGCAACTAATTTTTATTATTCAGCCTACAGTGCCATAGTAGCAGATAGCACATCAGACTCCGCCCTCAACAGTGCCAGCCAATCACAAAACAGCCAAGCCTCATCCTTAAATTCCACTACCAGTCTGCCGTGAGTATCACCTCTTTGCCATCTAAGTTTGCACACAGTTAGAACTCAGCACTGCCAGCTGCATGGAGTGCGGGGTGTAGGTTGTGTGCTACAGCAACTGCAAGGTCTCCATTTTCTCTCTAACATTTTGATTTTAGACGGAACGTGGTTAGATCTTGTAACATCTTTTCATTAAAAAATATGCAATGAATATCAAGATGTTTACTTCCTTTCCTCAAAAGAGATGGAGTTAAACCTGCATTCACCAATATTCATCTCTTCGTTCTTCACTGACAGTAAGGACAGTGGGTCCAGCCTTCTGGGGGTGATGACTCTCCCTCCCAGTTCCCCCTCGCCCTCATACAGCGAGAATAAACCAAGTGGAGGCAGTCTGCTCAACGGGCCTCACTCCTACACACAGGCTGCTGATGCCATCAAGGTAAAACACACCCCAAGAGCTTGTTTATGTCTTGCATTACCATGTTTTAAATCCAGACTTTGACCAGATTTGTTTTCCCATGTTTTATTCAAAGTCTTCCTCACTGTGAGCAGATGAGTCATTTTATTTTCCCGTGTAAAATGTACATCAGCATGTACATCATTTGTGCTCAACTTTGGGCAACACATTGTAAACCGCGTTTCACTTGTTACTACTAGTATAATATGCTCTGTATAAAGTATGTAAAATAAAGTCATTCTAACTTTCTGAATTAATCATGCTGATGCCAAGATTTTGTCTAAGGAACACTTGTCATGCCTACTTCAAACCATAAGTCATTCTGTAGTCTCCTAATTGTATCCACAGTAGTAACTTTTTAGTTGATGGTGTTTCTAACTTTTAACTATTTTGTGTTTTTGAGCAGATTGTCTTTTTCATCACTGGTGAAATATTGTCACTAAATATAGAGACGTTGTCACCAAATATAGCTAGAAAACTAAAGATGTTGAAAATGAAGCCTCACAGCTTTCTCTGAGGTTCAGTGATAGGGAAATAAACAGTCACACTCATTCAGCAACAGACAACCAGCACTGCTGTCAGCAGACCACAGACACATGCTTAAACTCCACACACTATGAGTTTTCCAATACAACATAATGTGCAATACCTCCTCCCTCTCCCTATGTGCAATTACTTGTAACTCTCTGTAAGTTATCTGTACATATGTTTTTGCTTATTATTTATATTGTTGATATTATTCTGTATATACTGTGCTATACTTTATCTACTATACTTTCTATCCCTTTGCTACTGCAACATTGTGAATTTCCCTGCTGTCGGTCTAATCAAAGATTATTTTATCTTATAAAAGACTGCCTATCAGAGGATAACTGCTTAGCATTACTCCATTAGTTCTATTTAAAGCATCCACTTAGTCAGATATCTGTTTAGGTAGCCTTATAGGTTGTGTTTACAAAATAGTAGTGAGCGTCACACTTGAAATTGTCTGAAAATGTGAGTAGGATTGTCTTCTTCTTCTTCTTTTCTCTCTCTCTCAAAACAACAAAGATTAAAAAAAAAAACTAACCTGTTAATATACTGTGCAGGTAACTCTTAGATCCCAACCAGCTACATGCCAATGTTCTAGGCTTCATAACTAATCAGAGTAACCCACAGACATGGTGCTCATATCATAATAAACAACAACATGTACCCTATCTAACAAGTATTATTGTGTGGTCAACAATCAGGGAGGAATCCAACTAGGAAAACCTCTAAAATCCCATCATTTTAATTCCAAAGTTAAATTCTCTGTTCTGCCTAGTCTCTCCCTCAAGTGTAATATGTAATCACCTTGAGCAGAGTTTGTGAATAAATCCTTTCAGTTTACAGAGCTCTTGCTACCTTTCAGGAGCCAAGCTAGTATTTATGCTGGTTTTATTAAGGACTCTATCTCACACTCCTTTGGTTGCCAGTTTTCTTCAGGTGTAATTCTATATTTCTTTAGTTTGACAGTGAATAAGCAGATATATTAGCGCATCTCAATAAACTTTGAATATAGTTAAAAAGCTTATTTGTGATCACTTTTTCATTGCAAAATATAAACTGACCTTGTAGCTCATTAAAACCAGAAACATTAGAAAATGTGGATTCATATTTGAATACATTAATAATCACAGTGTAAACTTTAAAACAAACGTGTGAAATGTATCACTTTAAATGTAATGAATCTAAAATATTTGACAGGTTTAAATAAAATTATTTTTTTATTTACAGTATTTAATTTTTTGATCAGAAAAAATTTAAAACTTTCCACGAAATAAACCTAACCATGAAAATTTTAAGAAATATTAGATGTTGCATGCAAGGTCACACCAGCACACTGATGCCATTTATTAATTTATTATTATTTTGTACACATTCAGGAATATTTCTGCTATCAAAAATAAAAATCATAATTCTGCTTTCTAACTGATTTTTAAAAAAAGTAAGATGGTCTTGAATTGTTTCACTTTGATTTTTATTAATTTCTTTAGTTTAATTTGAGTCAGTGCTAGAAACATACTTAGCTTTTGGCACAGTTCATTCTTTCTTCTATTTCACTGTTACTGTAAATGTCTTACTCATTTCACCTTCTTTTAGGCCCCAGAGCCACTGAGTTCTCTGAAATCAATGGCAGAGAGGGCAGCTCAGGGCTCGTGTTTAGAGGGAGAACTCTCTGCACTACATCTCACTGGGGGTGAGTGTCCAGTGGAAATTGAAATGTATTAGTGCATCTCAAAAATGCAAATATTGTGAAAAATCTCATAATTCATTTAGAGAGGTAAGCAGTCCTATTTAAGGTTTGTTTTATTTTGATCAGTTTATATCTCATGAACATTAGAAATTCAGTTTGATTGTTAGCATATTTCATAAAATTAAACAAAAGGATGTTGGAGATGACTTGATCCAGGGGTTGATGGTAGTGATTTGTTTTGCATATTACTTTTTTCTAGTGGCCAAACACACATGCTCAAAATCAAAAGACAATGTAGTGATTATCTAGCACAGGGTGTATGCTTGGACATGTACATAATAAAAAAAACTGCATGTTTTGTCAGTCAGTCTGTGGTTGTGCATGCATTTGTGTGCAAATATGTGAAATCTCTTAAGGTCTGTGGTGCTGAAAGTATATAAAAAATATAGGAGAGAATTCTCACAGAAATACAATAACAAATAAAACACAGTAACAATACATAAGTAATCTGCAGTAAACAGCTACATGAATCACAGTATGGTTATGAAATATAGCTGCTTATGAGTGAAGAGAAGGAAATAGCAGCATGGATAAAGTGTTGTGTCCAGTGAAAGTATCAAGCAGTGGTTCTCTAATTAGAATTTAAGTGTCTTACCCCTTCAAGGAAGAAGCTGTTCCTCAGTCTGGTGGTTGTACACTCAATGCTCTTCAACCTCCTGCCTGAGAGGGGCATAGGACAAAGTGTGTGCTCAGAGAGTGGGGTCCTTCATGATGCAGGTAGCCATCTTTCTGCATCTGGGAGTGTAAATATTTGTGGAGGTACAGAGCCTGACTCCACAGTCCTCTGTGCAGCCCTCACCACCCTCTACAGAGCATTCATCTATGCACCAGAGCAGCTTTCGTGCCACATGTTGACATGCCACGCTCTCCACCGCACATCTACAGAAGGAGCTCCTGAGTCCTGCATGCCTCAGCTGCCTGAGGACAGAGCTGCTGATGTGGCTTACTGATCAGGCTGGAAATGTTGTTCCCCTGGTAAGGTTGTCTCTCAGCTGCACACTCAAGTACCTGAAAGTAGAGACCACTTCCACAGCAGATTCTCCGTGTTGGGGGGTATCTGCCCTTCCTGAAGTCCACAGTCATCTCCTTCAACTTCACATTGATGCAGGAAGTCCAGGACCCAATTACAGAGGGAGATGGCATCTACTGTGGAATCGGTTTTTCGCAGAATACTTATTGGTGTGGGCCCCCACTCATATCAGTGGTTGCTTTAATGTGGGCCATAACCAGTTTTTGAAAGCATTTCATGACTGGGTGAGGGCTACTGGCTGGTAGTCTTTCAGACCAGTCACAGCTGAGCTCTTGGGACCTGGGCTGATGGTGGGCGGTCTTCAGGCAGGTGGGGACAGCTGTCTGGATGAGGGAGGAGTTAAAGATATCAACCAGCGTCTCTTAGAGCTGGTCAGCACGGTCCTTCAGCACCCTCCAAGGGACGTAGTCTGGGTCAGTAGCTGTGTTGGGATTAATCCTCCAGATGGTGGGATGAGCCTGGTGCTGTGTTTGGGTTCTCAAAGTGGGCGTAGAACTTTGAGAGCACGATGCAGTGAGGGGTCCCTAGGGCATTGTGCATCTTTGAGGTAGTCTGTAATGCACTTAATGCATTCCTTCCACATGCTCCCTGGATCATGGGAGGAGAAATTTACATGGATCTTCTGTGCATATGTACCTTTGGCCGTCCTAATACCTGCATTCAGCTCTCTTGTAGACCTCCTGAGTTCCTATGGCAGCATCCCTGGCTTTCAGCAGAATACGCACCTCTGTGTTATACCAGGGTTTCTGGTTCTGGTAGCACGTCACAGTCCTGGTGGTGGTGACATCAACACACTTGCTGATGTATACAAGGACAGCAGCTGTATAATCCTCCAGATCCAGCTCCCCCTCATTCACAGTAGTTTGTCTGAATACCTACCAGTTTGTATGCTCAAAGCAGTCCTACAGTACAGGGTCAATGGCGCTGGGCCACAGAGTGACAGTCTTCTGTGTAGGTCTGGAGCATCTCAGCGGGGGGGTGGTAGGCAGAAACCAGCATAACGGAAATGTAAGATGTGGTGTATGGAATTTTCATACAGTCTTTCAAACAAAACTATATGTAACCCGTAGGTTAACAAACTGAGCTTTGTTTCATGTGGAGAAATTATTCTAAACCCAGCCTCACATCTATTATTAACGGCCTTCTAGGACCTCTAATACACAAGCAGTTTCACATGCTTGCAAGGTCATGTGCAATAGGTATTGTTGTAGCTCTGTTGTTACATTACATTGTGGTCAGTTTCTGATGCAATCATTTCTTCTGTTTCTTTTTTAATCTTCTCTAGATATCTTCCCCAGCTCCACAGCCCCCTCTGGTCCCCCAGCAGCCCCTCAGCAGTCTCTATCAGAGGTGAACATTCCTCCATCACTGGGGGTGTGTCCTCTGGGTCCTGTCCCCTTCACCAAAGAGCAGGTCTACCAGCAAGCCATGCAGGAGTCAGCCTGGACACACATGCCACACCCGTCCGACTCTGAGAGGATCAGGTACCCACATAGCTCACTTTTCTGTGTATGGTGAAAGGGAGAGATTCATTTTCCTGCTGTCTCAGTTTGAGAGACAGGTATAACCTTTTTGTGGGCTTTGTTCTAGGGATGTGACAGAGCTGAGGAACATCCGCATCCGTCGGATTCGAATTTTTTAGCTACAAATCCGTCGAATGCGAATGCGGTTTTGCTAAACACAGGGCCAAGAACACCCGATAAACCCTGATATGCCCATTTGAGCTTATATTTTTGTATTTTTTCAACACAAATACATGATGCTTAAGCAGGCCATCAGCCACAGGTAGTCACGGACACACGGTGTACTGTAAACAATTCATCATGCTGTTTAAATGACACTGAATCATAAAATTATCAATCATTTATTGTCATGTAATTAATTAATTATGCATTCTTACACAAAGAAGACACATGTCCCAACTAGTACTGTAGAACTGTTTGTGTTTACTACTGTTTTGTGTTTTACACTTTTTTTTCTTCACATTCGGCCATTTTAATGATTTATTTATGTCAAGCCGAAGTATAAAGTAAACAACATTTAACCATTTAATTCAGATGAACATTGGTGGTTTCTAAAAGATGACCTGCAGGCCGGAAATCAACCTGTATGTGTCCTGCACCCCTCAGTCTCTCCGGACTCCAATTCCAAGAATCCTTCAGTTTGTTACCTGACTGATCATGTGACTCACTCACCTTCCCGATCACTGGAGTTCTGATTGAACGCAGCCCTCAGCGCGTTATCAGTCTGTCTATTTGAGCCGGTTCCGTTTCTGATCATGTCTATCGTTTTGTCCTGTGTTTATTCTGCCGGTTTTTGATCTTGACTGTTTTTCGACTCCGTCTCTGGTTTGTCCAGTCTGGTATTGTCTCTCCTGCCTGTTATTGATCTGGACTGTTTGACTCTGTTTAACGCATTTGTCCCATTAAAGTGCTTTATTTATATCTGCGTGTGCTTCGTGTTGTCCAGACCTGGCTGTATGAACTGTTGTGTTTTATATACCGGCGGCGATAAAACATCTGTCGAATTGGAATCTGCTAAAAATAGTCAAATTTCGAATGTCATTGAATTCGAATTGAAACTTTGTCACATCCCTACTTTGTTCAGTAGTGTCCTGTAGTGGCTTTGTATTTTTTTGTTCAGATGAGCGTTTCCTTTGGCTGTACTGAGGCATGAGCATAAACCATATGTCCAACTGTTTGTGGACACCATTTCTATTGAATGTATTCAGCTAATTTTAGGTTGAACTCAACTCTGACACATGTCCAAATGCACACACAGCAGTGTAATTATAGTGCTCCATTCAATACCTTTTGGATGGATTGGGGAGTTGAGGATGAGGAGGCGTGGTACAACATCCCGACTTCACGTCAGTGAATGCAGTCGATTCCTCACAGCAATGCTTTAAAATCAAGTAGGAAGCCTTCCTTAGACTTCACCAAAGTAGGATAAACTGTTTTTTAATGTCCTTTATTCAGGAAGAAATCATGAGTGAGCAGGTGTCCCATTACTTGTGTCCATGTAGTTTATTTATGATTAGCATCAGGGTTTCGGAACAATGTTTGTGACTGCACTTTGTCTTTTCTTCCACACACAGGCAGTACTTGATGAGGAACCCCTGTCCCACATTGCCTTTCCACCACCAGGTGCCGCCACCGCACTCAGATTCTGTGGAGTTCTATCAGAGATTGTCCACAGAAACCCTGTTTTTCATCTTCTACTACCTAGAGGTCTGTGTTCATGTCCTGTTGTTCCAATGATTTCTGTAGAACACTGCTTACTGTCTTGGGATGCACTGCAGAGCAAAAAGTCTGTCTCCTCTCCCGTCCTTAGGGCACAAAAGCTCAGTATCTGGCAGCCAAGGCCTTGAAAAAACAGTCTTGGAGGTTCCACACTAAATACATGATGTGGTTCCAAAGGCACGAAGAGCCTAAGACCATCACTGATGAATTTGAGCAGGTGAGACCCAGTACTCAGTGCAGGTCACAGTGTTTTCATTTTATTATTCACTTTTTTTATGATGAATCTGCAAAGGCATTTGAAGATTTGGAGAATGTTGTCAGTCATAAGACATACTTATTTACCATAAAACAAAACTGCCTTTTATTGAGCTATGCAGAAGAACAGCTGTTTCACTTTGTTAAAGGAACACAATCGATCTAAGCAAAACAAACACAATTAAATCTTATATGGTGGTCTCTGTACTACAGTACAAGAGATTCTTCCAGACTGGTTGGTCCAGTGACATCACAGAATTAAATATCAGTTTCACTAAATAGTAGATTAGTAGATAGTAGATGTGTGGCCACAACATGAGTAACAATATTTGCATTCTCAAAAAACATTCACTCAACATAGACCTTTAAATATAACAGAAAAATATTTGGAGTGATGTCACTCTTCACCAACATTAGAAGACACACATCGCAACTCTTTGTTTGGGGGACGACGACGACAGATTGTTCATAATTTGTTACTGTTCTAAAAAAGTGTTGCTGATTATGCTACTCCACATGAGAACTTCAATGGGAGCTGTGCACCAGATACTGGCACAAATGTAAATAGTACTTTGTTGCTATTGTCTTTGGTTTTGCTTTTTAAAAGTTGGAGTTTTGACTGGAAAATATTAAGTTCAAAAGACACATTGAAGTCAGGCAAAAAAAATCACTAAGGAGGTCATTTGATGCTTAATCACTGGACCTGAAAGCCATCTGTCACTGATCTTAGTCACTTCAATAAAATGTTTTCTTCTTTTTTTTTTCTCTCTCTTTTTTAATGTTCATTAAACAGGACAGAACACAAACACCAGTTGGCCTTGTTATATTCAGAGGTGTCCTTTAGCTTAACACGGTTTCATGGTCATGGCTCCGGTACAGTGTCATAGAAATCAAGGGCAACCACTGAAGCCTGGAAATGGAGCCCTGAAGCTCATAATTTTAACCTTTTAACTAATAGGATGCATTTTTTTCTTGTTTCTGAGATGTTATACAAGCCTGCTTGTCATGTATCTACAGACCTTACAAAGCAATCATTGGTTGTGATAAAATTGTTTGCAATATTGCAGGAAAATGTTTTTGTATTTTAAGGGGAATAAATAATCACGTTTCTCTGGCTTCTACAGCAGACAGCATCCATCATGTCTGTAGATATGCTTTCTTTAGCCAGCCTTTCAAATCCTGCCTTGCATGCAAAATGTTCCCTGTGCCACTGGCTTCAGCACAAGTTCAAAATATAACTGATCCACTCCATAGTTAACAGCTGGACAAGTGTCCTTCATAGAGCTCCAATGTTAGTTCAACAGATTTTTGCAGAAAAAGTTCAAGAAATATCTGCAAGTGTTGCTGCACTGTGTGTGCACTACATATCGGTTCATCTTCTCACTTTACCAGTTTCAAAGGTGCATTATGGGTATAGATCTAGATTTTTTGCAGTTGAGTGATGTTTCAGGATATACAGACCTGTTTTGTGTCCAGTACTGAGTGGAATCACTGTCGTCCAGTGTTGTCTGATTTATTTTAGTTTGTTTTCTTTCTCATATGCCGTAGGGGACATACATTTACTTTGACTATGAGAAGTGGGGCCAGAGGAAAAAAGAAGGATTCACATTTGAGTACAGGTACCTCGAGGACCGGGACCTCCAGTGACAGACGGACAATATGAACTGCAGACTACTGTCAACATTCCTGGACTGAATCCACACACTCACACAGTGGTGGGATGACTCAGATGCTTTTGCGAGGCTGTTTTATGTCTCGTTGGTGCATATTGCCTTCAGAGCTTCTCCCACTACCTACAAATTCCTTTTGCCCAGTACAAATCCAGTCCTCCTCATTTGTCTCTCACCTCAACTTAAACACTTACTCCTTCTCGCCTTCTTTTGGTACCCATGTGTTTCAAAAACAATACCGAGCCAAAGAAAAATAAGCCTCCAAAATGTAATCCAGTAAAGCAAACAGTAGACAAGAAGGTAAGCAGCTAATAGTGTTATTAGGGTCATGTTGTGCACGGGCCAACAAAAAATAGAAGTTTTGGCACAACAAGGTAATAAGTTGGAGGCGACCAAATTCAAGTCACCTTTCTCAAATCTGCTCTTGTTTTGAAACTGGATGAACTGGACCAGCCTGCATTTGACTGTTGTTACCATCAATGATGATTCCATTTCCTCCCATTACCAGAACATTCTCTTTAGCCTTTTTAATTAAATGGGAGGTGTTTTTTACATGATGGTTTACCTACAGTCTCATATCACAAGCTGACCAAGTGTAAAGCTTAACTTCCCAGTTTTACTTCATACCTGTTTCATGATTCTCTCTAAACGTAAATGGCACTATCCTGCTGTGTGTAGAAAGAGTAAGATGGAATAGAAATGAACTGCACCAGCACTAAAAAACATTCACATAGGTTTGTTTACATGTGTCCAAAATGGTAAAGAGCAGCTCACTCAAACTGGACATGTAACCATTAGGAAGGATGAGTCAAAATAATTGTTTTGTAATTATTTCAAATATGGCTTCTGTGATGATATGATGGAATCATGCCTTTACTTGGGCTATTAAAGTGGAAGCAAAAGTGTTCTTTGGTCCATATGGGTTGGACAGAATAGAAACAAAGAGATTCTGGTTCACAGCATCACTTAAGTCTCAATTGAAACGCTTTCCTAATTTTCCCTTATCTGCCAGAAATCAGTGTCATCTCATAAGTCATCTCATATATGACCTTTTCCAGTGCCATCTCAAATGTTTTATCTTCTCTTAAAACAGACTGTAAGGAGAGCTTAGACATTGAGCAGTTGTGAATTTTGTTTAAATCCGTTGAACTGTGGCGTCTCATACCCAGAAGACAAGTGGCCATGCACCCCGTCTAGTACATTTTTTTTTTAATGTTACGTTTACCTTTTCTGGCGAGCGTACTGTATGGAAGAAAACTGAAATGTGAATTATAAATATTTTTTTCCTAATTGGAAAAAGTGATGTACAGAACATTCTTCCACCTCCTGTATTTTTTCCGTTTTAAACTGAACAGCATGGAAAATGACACTTGCAAAGTGGACTGGAGTTAAGAAAAATCATTACACAAGAAATTAATTGGAAAATAAAGGATTGTAAAATATTAATAAAGGAATTACTTTTCAAAAATTGGTCTAGAGTTTTGCTGTTGAATGAAGAAAATTACAATTTTTGACAATTTTTGGGATTGAATCAGCAACATACGAATGATCCTTAAGGAACTAGAACTTTAATGTTCAAGTTTAATCTTAATATTTTCCCATTTAATCCATTTTAGGTTAAAAATGTAATATCACAGGCCTAATACATTCTTCAATATTACATTCTACATTGTTTTACTTGCTTACTAATGGAATGATACACTTCATTTAAATATTCAGAGAAGAGAGGTAAATTAATCTTAGGTTGGCTAAACGAATTAATGCGTTTACTCAGTCCTAAATGTACTTAGAGTAAAAAAAAGTATCTTTAAAAAGTTGACAATTCTGTTTTTAATAAGATATATACAACCACTGAGCATAAGTAATGATTTATAATAGAAATGCATAATCTGTATCATAAACCATTTTTTATAGCTAAAAAATTATTAATAAAAAATACTGAATTTGGTAGTTCTATAATTTTCTGATTTATTATGGATGAAATGTGCATTTTTTTATATTCTGAGCCTGGGATTAAGCTCTCTCTTCACATAGGCCTTTATTTATCTACTTATTTTGTTTTTTATAGTCTTATTTTTTCTTGATCCTTTTGTCATCTGTCATATCAAATCAATGTATTTTTTTCAACTATCAAAAACGGATGCCATCCTTATGAAGTGAGCATCAGACTGGTGGTAAAGATAGAGTTTATCCAGAAAACTGATGAAATGTTCACCTGTGTCATAGCTGTTCGATCAAATTGGGAAAGGCAGTGGTGTTAAATTTAAATTTAGTAAATCTCTTCCGTGTGTCTGACAGTCTTGACTATATACCTCTAATGCACTTTCATTTAACAAGACACAAAATGACACTAATCAAGGCTACATAGAGAGAGAGGCTGAACAACACATTTAGCTGTTTTGTTAAAGATTGTGATGCAGTAAATATATGAATTTACGCAAAACAAAATGAACTTCAGGTGTGGAGATGGGTGTTGAGAGTAGGTCATGCAAGTGTGTTAAAAGTTGTCAGTGTGGTTTATTCCAAATAGTTTCACAAGATACAAGATACTTAAAGTAACCGGGCTGTTCTGAAAATGTAGTGAGTAAAAAGTACAGCTTTATATGGTGAAATGTAGGAAGTAGAAGAAAAATGACAAACACTCAAGTAAATCTACTTAAATACAGTAACAAATTACTTGTACTTCATTACTTATTGCCTCTGGTTATCTGGTAATGGTATGTCATTGTAAGGAAACACCTGTTCTGCTATGGAACTTGTATGCTGTTTAAAAAAAATGTTTACTACTGATTACAGTAGTACTTATTTACTAAAGCTTCTAATGGACTTCAGTAACTAGTCCAAACATAAATCTAATTTGCATAACTAAGCAATGAACATTTAATTTGGACAGAGTTAAAATTATGAACAAGAAGAGTGTTCAGTTGATTAATACTCATTGTATACAGAGTATGTACACATGCTACAGACAGATTTATTGATCTGTTGGGAAATCCAGCAGCTTAGTAGTATGCAATAAAAGTTAAATTCAATAAATAAAGATGTAATACAGTATAATGAGGTAAATAAAGTTGGAGATTGGCAGGACAAATATACAAATTAAACTAAACTATACAAATATTGGAATATCTCTTTCTGGTTAACATCCGCAAATGTCATCTAACTGCTGGAGCCATCAGCTAAAGAAGTAGCTAATTCCATATCAGACTATAGAGTCTCCTATAAACAGGGCTCAGTGGATACTTCACTGAGCGAGGCACACCTTTCTGACACACACATGAGCGGTGTTAAATGGGCTTTGAACGTAGCATAAGCATCATTCAGGACTCTCAAGGAGGTACCAGCTCTCCCTGATACATAGGGCTGTCGACTACAGAAGATAGAAAACCAGCACGATACACAAGATATGATCATATCATTTCATATATACAAGGATAGAAGGAAGTGAACCCAAAGAAGGTCATTCAGTATAATTGCAGAACAGCTTTCACGCTGGTCACCAGAAACATGGCACTTAGCCTTAAAAGTCTTTGTGTCTGTCTCTTCTCAATGACTGATTTTAACTTAACAACAAAGTTTGTAGTTAGCTAGATAAGTCAGCTTGCTAGTACCAGTCTGACATTAGTCATACTTTAGTATCATACTTTCACAGCATTACATCTTGGATGAATTTGAATTTGTAAAACATAAATATATATTTTTATTTTTTGCAAAAAAAAAAACTGCAAAAATATGAGCACAACTAATATCTTATATAAGCAACTTATACATCTCTATTTCATCACTATGCTTTAAGCAACTACTCTTTGTGGAAAATGCATCCAAAAGCCAGACATGCAAATATTACACTATAAAACTTAAATTATAAATAGTTTCTTATAAAAACAATATGTTATAAAATGCTTGTTCTGAAAAATATAATGGATGCATTAGCTGGTTATTAGACAAACAAATGTTTGTTTGTTTTTTTTAGTTCATGAACAATAAGACCTAAAGTATGATTGGGCAGCGTTTGGTGTCTTTAGCAATTATGCAAATGTGAGTTTTGGCTCCTTAACTGTGAAGATGAACTCCATGATATTGGATGGTGACATTGGATCTTGATCCCTGAGGTGCACTTTGCAAACTGTATAAACAGCTGTTCTCTTTTGCCTTATGGTATTAGAATATTATTTAATAATATAGGACTGATATTAAGTAAGAACTAATTAAATGCTGGACAAATGATGATGAGAAAGAAATATGTCATGGTTTATTCTATTAAATGCATTGTCTTCATCATAAAGGTTTATCAGAGTTACTAGCAATGAGATTATCAGTTAGAAGGTGAGAAATATATTAATGCCACACATTTTCCCCCTTTGCCTGAATCTTTGTTTTGCATTTTTCTGTGTTTGTGCATGTCATACCCATAATTCCATGGGTCCATGTCTGTGTGTGACGCATTTTGTCCAGGCCAGCAGCTGCAGGACTGTTTGACTCATCTGCTCAGTGTGTGTGTATGTGTGCTGGCTCAAAGGACTTCTGGCAGGTTCACCATTGAGAGCTCCTACAGCGACAAGAATGACCTCACTAGTCCCTCTGAAAATGCAGAAGAATATCTTTTTTTCACATACAAATACTCTCTAAAGCAGAAGTTTGGACACTCCTGGCCAAATGACACATTTTGTTTTGTGATGTAACAAACAAACCTCATTAGCCTTTAGTGAATCAAACATAAAACATACTATTTTCAGCAAAACTCAATGTACTGTAACTCTGTTCTTCATAACATTTTTGACATGACTTTTTCACAAATCAGGCCAGAGGCATTCCAGCAGTTGTAATATGTAACTCTCAGTTAAAACTTTCTCTGACACTTTGTAATAACACTCAGCAAACACGTATTCCAAAATAAGCTGTTTTTTAAAAAGTAATTGATTCTAGTAAAAAGTATTTGCTGAACAAGGCAGTACAAGGGTATAAGCCAAGCATTTTCAGCAAAGTTTGCAGTCCCTACTTTGCAGATTGGTATTAAGAAATGGCAGTTTAGGAGAACTCTGGGGGTCAATGTGAGATTTGGAATTCTGGTAAGTCAAACCCCCATTTGTCTGCCAGCAGCCTACATAGACGTTGAGCAGTCAAGTAAGTGGTGCAAAGTTCCACTGTGCAGCATTGCTTGAACAAACAATCTTGTTAAGTAAGATGTGTCATAAGTAAGGAAACCTTAACTGCCTTGTCAGAAACCTCAACTACAGAACATCTAGAAAAGTCAGATGAGACTTGGAAAGAAGTGCTTTTGACTGATGTCAGAATAGAAAGTAGTCCTGAGGACTGAAGCTTTTAGAATGTCCCCTTATCTACACATCATAGACAATCTATCGATAGACTCTAAATAAGTTTTTCTGTGAGATGTCTCTGAACTAGAGGTCTTCTTCAAAGATTGAGAAAAGTCTACAAAACTGAAAAACTAAGACAAAAAAATTGTCTGCCATTTGTGATTTCTGCCAATGGGTGCTCTTAAGTCCTGACTGTGTAAAGTCCCAAAACATTTGATACTTCTTTTTCTTTGGTTGTTTTGAAAGACAGAGTAACTCTGCATTATCATTTTCTGAAACTGCTGCGCCTTCTGTTTTATTAGCTGCAGTATTTACTTATTTATTTCCTGTATTCCTGAAATGGAGCAATAGTGAGCGAGATAGGGAGTGAGACGCCTTTTTTTTGAGATCCTGCTGTACTTGAGTCTTAGATGGCTTTGACCAAAATTATCACTTCATTAAAACAACTTTAAAATGACCAGAACATAAATATAAATATAATCCAGCAAAGGCCTGCACCCTTATGTAGCCTGAACCAAGCCTTGCTCACCCAGGCCGAACCTGAAGCCGAAGCAATCAAGTGAGATGTTTTGTCTGCCTTGTTGGAAAAATAATAAGGGAAGAATTGAAAATGTTCATTTGCTTCAGAACTGTCTGTAAAGGGAAGTGCAACCTGTAAGGGGAGAAATCATCACAAACAAAACCGCAGTTAGATCTGAGATGGATCACATGCAGGCTGACTTTAAGGACATGGTGGAAGGATTGACAACATGGTCTGACAAAGTGGCTCCACTGCAAACTGTAACCTGCCTTCAGTTGAAAAACTTAAAAAAATGTGTAAAGAAAATTTACCCTCGATATCTGTTTGTTTTTACCAACACATCCCTACAGACTGGCCTGCTTGTGCCTTTTGTCTTGTAACATTATAATGTGGTAGAACATTGTCTCCTACCACATTCCTCCTTAATTTCACCCCCATCTCTACAACGCTGTCACAGAGATATCAAGTCATTTTCAACTGACACATTCAGACCTGAGCAACTGAACTTATCCTTTTCTCATTTTTAAATTGGCAATTGTGGAGGTGGGGGAGCCATATACTTAACAAAAGTGTTAACCAAAAGTACATTTAGTGCCCAATGATGGAAGTAAATGGCAGAGAAGAAGGAAGGAGATGGGGTCGTAGGTGTGAGGATGCATATAGGGACATATTGGGGCATGGTCCTTCAGTTATTAAGTAACTTCATTTCATGTTTTGTCTTGTTGACTAAATTCTGTCAGTTTTTGAATCTTTTCTGTCAGATGTGATAAAGTCCAGTTTAATTAATTAAAGTAGCAAACAGATCTGCTCAAAATAATGATGTCACCCATCTGCAATGAAGACCCTTCCCACACTGTGCATTTACCTCCTTCTGTTATCTGCTATTTTTAAGAGACTGGTGGTTTATGATCAGATTATTTACAAACAGGTGAATTACTTTAACTGTGGTTACTTTAACTTGGCTGACAAGGTTTTAACCAGCAGTGCATTTAGAAAGTATTCACAGCACTTCACTTTTTTGCACATTTTGTTGTGTTACAGCCTTATTCTAAAATTGATTTAATTCATATTTACAGGCTTTGCCATGACACTCATAATTGAGCTCAGCTGCATATTGTTTCCACTGGTCATCCTTTAGATGTTTCTACACCTGTGGCAAATTCAGTTGATTGAACATGATTTGGAAAAGCACACACCTGTTTAACACTTTCATTATGAAAGATTATATATTTGAATCAGGAGTAAGAATCAGTTAAATATGGAGCAAGACAGAGGGCAGGGGACTTAGAATGTGTAACTGATGAGGGGTTATATGCCATTACAGTCCATTTCATTAAATATTTGTGATGATTTTTCTAGTATTGTTTTTGGAAACACATTTTCATCAAACAGTAATGGACCTAAGCTCTGTTTACTTCTCACACAAACCTGGGGTGCTGGAGTTCTCCTTCAGAGTGCTACAGCCCAAGTCAATCCCTCGTTGTCATGTATGAAATAGCTAGGTAATGACTGTCATGCTGAATATCGTTAAATATTTATGTTGGTCCCTCATAGTTTTCTTTTTTATATTATTAACTTAAATAAATATTCAACAGTGCCATCACATCTCCAAATGAAAAACATAGAGGGACAGCAGAATCCTAGTGCCTGGGGGAAGACCTGGAACATCAGTTGCCTAAAACCTTACTCAGATGAACAAAAAGCCTTTGTTTACAAAATGCATCAAACACCGCATGAACTGGTCCATAGTTAGCCGTTAGAGTGGATATACATATTTACAATACATTTGTTGCAGATAGTGACCAATTAAACAAGCTATTGAGTTTCACTCAATTCCTATTTAGGTTTATGTGACAAGCAGGAGCAATTTATGGCCTCACAAGCATCATTGCAACCCCCCCACTATGCGGACAATCAAACAATAATAAAAAAATTGGTTTGTGTACACTTTACACAGTGGTGAAAAAATCGTACTAATAAATTCATTTCTTAAGGAGAAAGGTGTAAGAGGGTTGAAGGAGCAGATCTAATCATTTGAATAGCCTTGTTGGAGCTGAAGCCTGTCGAAGAGACAGGGGAAAGCACTGCATGCCTTTAGTACCTTTGGGTCATCTGTGTCTGTTGGAAGTATGAGATTTGCACCTCATACTAACTGAACAGATAGATCTGTTGCTACTCTCAAAACATGTTGATGGGCTTGCATGATCCCAGACCTCCTTAGTGAAGGATTAGGGCCCCCTCCCCCATCCACAAACCTCTAGGGATGTCTTGGGCTGTGACACTTTCTAGACCAGATTGATGGTTTTCTAATGGGATCTAAAGGTGAATCTTGTGGTCCCTAATAGTAACAATTAAGCCTGTTCACAGGATGAAGCTATCAGGTTTTAAACGAATGGTCTTTATTATGTGTTACATGTATGTAAGGTTATTGAGAGTACACATTCACTGCATTTCATACACCAATCAACATTCAAGCACATTAAAACCAGTTTGGCTCCATCCCTGTTTTGTATGAGGACCTGTGGGGATCCAGATGCTTCTAGACCTGGGCTGACAACGACTTCTGCTTCACAATATTTTAAAAATAATATTTTAAAGATTAACATGATTAATCTTACTTATAAAGTGTTTTTATCATATGCTTGGTGTTTTCTGGTTAAACTATAATAATCCCACAATGCACTGCAACAAGTATTGTACAGATAATGTACCCAATATACATGGAAAACTCACAAGTCATTGTGTGGTTTGGACTGACAGTCTGCAGCTTCCCTTGTGGAAGACATGATATTTTCATGATATTTCCTTTACACAATTTTCTGTCACTTAGCCATGAGCTCACGCACATAACAAGGTGTCTGAAATTGTCATTAGCTTGAATTCTGTTCAGTAATAGTGCTCAAAAAGGTTTGGTCACAGCTAGCATTTCATTTGGGGCATAATAATGGAGTTATAAATAAGTTATAAATAATGCTCTGCCCAGTGTCACATTCTATTTTGTTAAAGTAAATTGTATTAAATTGATAATTTTTTTATTCATTAAATAAATTAAAATACTCAGTAAATGCATTCCATGACCCATTTACCTCTTAGAACCCGAGATCCACACTTTGCAGGCAGTTACATGCTGATTTCTAAGCTTCATGTCTCAGGATCAGAGTAACAGATGTGATACACAACACACTGCAACACTACCCTATCTTACCATTAGGGTGAATGATGAATGATCAGCAAGTAATCCAGCTCAGAAAACAGCTAAAATTCACTTGTTTACAAGTGAATTAAATACAAGTTTAAATACCAAAGGGGGTTGTTTTTATTTTTATTTTATTTTATTTGGACTGTCACAAATTATGAAGAACTTAATGTTATAATATAATTCTAAGGCTAATGGTTGCAAATAATTAATTACAATTTTTTGCATTTTCAGCTCAAAAACCCACTGGATGAGCAATTACCAATTGGATTTCTGAGATATAGCCTTTTTAGTCCTTATAAAAAGAAGAAAATTTTAGACGCAGGTAAAATATTGATCAAAACATGGAACAATACAAAATATCAAAATTCTGCTCAAATTTACATCTCAAATGAAGACTAAATGACACTCATGAAGACTGGGCTCTGATGAAAATAATATCTGGCACGTGTGACTGTCTCAATAAGTAAGTTTGACTTGTTTGGTGAATTACAGTACATGGGCCAAATTCGCCCAGTGTGTGTAGAGCCCCTTGGCAATAAGACTTGAGCTGATCAGCAGGTTTTCAGCAGTTTTTGCGACAGTAGCTCTTGTGAGGTTGTTTCCTAAAGAAAATAAAGGAGTAACATCCTGTAAATAAACAGGAGTGGCTCATTAATCTCTGTGACTGATTAAACACAGTCCAGCGCTACAGCACTGAAACACAGACACGCGCTTCGTTTGACGACCTTTTTAAGGTTGCTCTCGTGCGCGCGCGCTGCCGAAACCCGGGCAGGGATTGGTCGATCTGCAGCCGCATTTAACAAATGAAAACCTGCGCGCGCGCGCGTCGCCCAATCAATAGAGGTAAGGCGGTGGAAGCGGACCTTTGTGGGAGCAGGGGAGAGCAGGGCGAGGGGGAGTGAGCGGGGGTCCGTCTGTCTGCGCTGAGGAGGGAACAGGCTCGCAGTGAGGGGCGAACGGAGCCTCGGAAACGGGTGTCGACCGTTAATTACGCAGCTGACGTAATTGCGTCGCACCTCGCCTGTGGCAGAGACCCCCGCGGGGTCCGGTGGTCGTTAATGAGTCGGTCTGTCCTGGACGCTCGGAGAAGATGTCCGCATGGCTTCAGCGCAACAACGAAGTGAATAAAGCCCCCCGCTGCTGAAGTCACCTGCTGAGGGACCCCGAGGTGAGCGCGCGAGCTGGAACCCTCGTTTGTTTTATAAGGAGGTTCGGCGCGTGCTGAGAAAGATAACAATCTATCTCTCTCTGTCTCTCTGTCTCTGTTTCTCTATTTGACTCGGTAACACTGCGTTATTTCACAGCAGAGATAGAAAGAGAGAGAGAGAGAGAGAGAGACAGAAACAGAACAGAGAGAGAAAGAAACAGAAAGAGAGAACAGTGTGTGTGAGAGAGAAACAGAGGGAAACAGTGAGGAGAAAAACGGAGAGAACAGTGAGAGATACACAGAGAAACAGATATACATAGAGAGAAAGAAACACGGAGAGCGAGAGAGAGAACAGAGGGAGAGAAACAGAGAAAGAGAAAAACAGAGAGAGAGAGAGAAACAGAGAGACAACAGAGAGAGAGAACAGAGAGGGAGAAACAGACAGAGAGAGAACACAGAAATACAGAGAGAAAAAGAGAGACGTATGAGGTTACGCGTCTCGAGCGTGATTAAATCTGCGTTAATGTCGTTGTTTTAAGGTGTGTGTGTGTGTGTGTGTGTGCGCGTGTGTGTGTGTGTCGCTCCTCAGACCAGCTGTGTGAAGGGATGAACGCTGAAGCTCGCTGCGCGAGGAGCTTCTCCATCATCGCGGCGCTGAGCAGCATGCTGAGGAGCGCGCGCTGCGGCTCTCCGGAGTTCAGCCCGCGACACGCAGGTGAGGCGAGTGCTCCTGGGTGCAACGCGCGTGCGTACGTGTTTGTGGCTCTGTCGTCAGCATCATTGTTCTCGGGTCTGAATGCAGGTGTTGCGGGTCTGCGCGGCGCTGCTGCACCGCGGCTGCTCGCGCCCTCTCATGAATGCTAATTGACTCTGTGCCATCAGAGAGGTCGCTCAGGCTGCTGAGGGGCTGCTGAGGGGGTGCGCCGCTGACTGATGCTCTCAGTGCCCTGAAGCTGCACATATGTGAGCTGCACATGAGCTGATGCGACTGATGCTGCTCTCCCTCTGTCACTTTCAGGGTGTCAAATGGTCTTGCTTTGTTCCTTATCACAAGGACTTGTAGGAAGCGTGGACGCTGCCAAGGTTCCATTTTGTGCTCTTGGAGGCCCGCTGTGTTTTCTGCTTCCTTCTTTCCCTCCCTCCCTTCCTCCCTCCCTCACCTCACTCTTCCTCTAGCCATGTGATGGTCAGCGTGTTGGGCCTGACAGCTGCCATCAACCCCTGCACAGAGAAGGGACTGACACCACTCTTGAGTGAATTGGAGGAAGATGGGAGACAGGAGGGTGAAGGAAGGAACAAGGGAACGTGTGATGGTGGTGGGGATAATGGTGGTGGTGGTGGTGGTGGTGTCGTCTCCGCCTCATGTGCTTGGCATGAACCAGGATGTGCAAGCGAAAAAGCAGGGATGAGAGATGACAAACAAATGGACATGGATATTTTGTCATTTCATCTCACCCCCCCCCCCTCTCTCTCTCTCTCTCTCTCTCTCTCTCCCTCTCTCTCCCTTTCTCTCCCCCTCTCTTGTGCGCGCGAGCGCATGCTCTCACTCCACTGCAGAGCTATTCTGAGAGAGCAGCTCCTTCCCACACACTGACCGGGAATGACAGAGAAAATGAGAGAGATGTTGACTCCGTGTTCAGTGAGCACACCATGGCTGCTGCTGAAGCCTACATGCCTTTAAGGCGTGTAAAAGTGTGCAAGTGAAAGTGTTTGTGTGTGTGTGTGTGTGTGTGTGTGTGTGTGTGTGTGTGTGTGCGTGCACACATTTATCAGCAGGGCATCTGCAGATGCACAGGCGTGTGGGGAACGCTGGGTTCAGTTTGTGCACAGATGTAGGCGCCTGTTTTTTTCACCCAAAGCTGGCGCTCGGAGGGGCCCTGTCTCTCTGCTTTACGTCATTGGGCAGGCCAGGCGTTGCCGACGGCGACCGCCACAGCACAGGAGCAAGCAGCTCAGTCTGTCTGTGAGTTCAGTTGGATGGTCAGGAGAAGGCGAGAGAGGATGAACACACTTTGGAGCTGTCAAGGGCCATTTTTAAAGTGTGTAGCCAAGTGTGTTTATGCCCTTTCTACCAACCCCCCCACCATTTTCCTGCAAGGGTCGTCATCCACAAAACCCCCCTCCTCCTCCTTTCATCTCTCAGCACGGATCTCTCTCTGTCCTGCCAACCCCCTACTCCCCACACATCTGTGCCTTTGTCACTCCCCACCCTCCTCTTCCTCTCTCTGCTCTCTCTTCTCTAAATGTATTGTTGCCGCATCATATCAGCAAAGATGCTTCATTTTGAAGGCGTGGAAGTTTTGGAGCCTACGTGATTTCTATCTTTGAGTCCATGCACTCTGCTGACCCTAACTGGATGTTCCTCTAAGCGAGTTGGTGTTTTACATCCGTTGAGCCAACATGGATTGTTGTGTAAGCGCAGAGTCTGAAGCTTATGCGATGGCAGAAAACTGTTACTCATCATTAAGATGGCTTTAGCATATGACTCAATATGTGAGACAGCCGAGGTCACACTACCATGTGCTTAAAATATGGCATATTCATATTCAGTGTGCAATTTGTGTGTTGTTGATCATGAATGAATGTGAGCGTGATTCACATTCATATGACAGCTTCAAAACAAAGAAACGGTGCCCTTAAGCCGCATAAAACACAGTGTTTAGACCTTAAATCAATGTCTGTAAAATTGTTGGTTGATTTGGGCAGGTTTGTAAAGTGACATGTTCTGCTTGATTCATTCTACTGATTTTGGTCAAAATAGCAGACACATAATTCGTTAATGAATTTACAACGGTTTGTATAATTTCTATATATGTTTCAGTTGGTGGGGTCCAGGGGCTGGATTCACACAAGTTTTTCTGAGGAAAAGGATCATAAGATAAACACTAACAATTTTTTGTTCTTAAATACAATTTCTATGAAAATCATAAGAAGTTATCGAATATTCTCTTAAAGTCTCAGTCATTTCTGAAACAGCAAAGCACTTTTGTAAGTCGCTCTGGATAAGGGCGTCTGCTAAATGCCGCAAATGTAAATGTAAATGTAAATTTCTTAAGATTTCTTAAGAAATGCTTTGTTGCTTTCTGAAGTATGCCATACTTCATACTTCATACTGCATAACTTGCAAAATGATATTCTTTACTTTGAATATTCAGTTAAATCCATGCAACAGAAAGCAAAGTGATGGAATCAAATTAAGTATCCACACATTTTCAGTGGACAAGCTAGAAATAAATAATACTTATGTAGAACAGTATTAAAGAGCAATCTCCACTTTTAATCTTGAGAAATTAGAGATTAATTCCATTAATTCAACTCATTCAAATTCATCAATTATTTTGACTCTTTCTTTTGTGAATATGGCCTCTGATCCATACCTTGCATAGAGTAGCTTATGTTATTGTTCAAATATATCTGCTCATTATGATGCAGGAACATAAAGAAATGTAACACACTTTTGCATCTAAAATGTGAAACTGTTTATTTGTTATTATAATTTAACTTAATACAGATCTTAAATCATATTTAAAATTCATTGTATGTAAAGGTACATTGAAAGCCTTTTATTACTGTTGGCTTATAACTGTAGAATTAGAATATTCAAATTTCAGTTTCAGTCAAACAGTATGAACATATAAACAAAAAGGGCTTGAAATAAGTCACATTAAATGTAATGAATATAAAATATGATATATTACCTTTTTGAGTGAAATTGTGAACATAATTAGATTTTTTCACAACATTCTCACTGAGAGGCACTAGTACACTGAGAGTAAGAAAAAGAAATCTTAATTTTCTTTTGATAGTTCAGGTTTCATCTTGAATTTGATCAGTCATATAACCCAGCCTTTCCAAAATAGGTTTTGTCAAAAAGCCAAATATCTGTCATTGCTAACAACAGCTTTTGCCATTAAATCTCGTGCTCAAGAATGAATTGAGGGTCCGTAAAGAGCCAAATGTTAAAACAGGCAGTTTACCGTGACAGTGCAGTGCTGATGTGCACTGTTCAGTTCCCTCATTCAGCGCACACTATCATAAAGTGCGCTCCCACCAGTTCACTTAAAAGTGGACCTGTGATTTTTGGCGCATTAAGGTTCAGTGGTTTGGTACGTGCCCAAGTGTGGGTAGAGTGTTCAAACCTCTACAAAAAGGTCCTTGATGACTACCTCACAGCACTTTGCCATATTTTCATAAGTGTCATAAAACAGACTAAATTAATTGCTTCCCACATGTTCTTTACTGCTGCGCACACACACCTCCTGTAGTGGTTGTTTTTTTTTGCACACATTTCCTAACACAGACTCACCTGAAATTCCTCACTCCTGAACCCACTCCATCACTTAATGTGAAATGTGACAGCTTTCTCTGTCTTGTTGGCAAATCCATTATTTTTTTGTGGCTCTCCATCAAAAAGAAGGGATTATTCATGCACATCCAAAATTACTTGTAAACATCAGTATATGTCAAATGTACTCCCAGTGTGTAGTAGTTAGACAATATTTGGCTTCTGTAGCTTTGTACCAATACAAATTTACCACATTTATTTTAAAAACATCACATTTTCAAAACAAATAATTCCAGATACTCAACCCCCCTAGTTTTCCAAACACAAATTTCACTCATGGCTGGAAGTGTTGGCACCACAGCATTTTTTTCCAGAAAATGCACCATTTCTCCAAGAAAAATATTGCAGTTACCCGTGGTTTGTTTTACACATGTTTATTTCCTTTGTTTGCAGTGGAATAACACAAGAAACCAAACCAAAACAAGAAAGCCAAAATGTATATAATTTTATATAATAACTGAAAGAAACCACGTTCTATTACCACCAACAAGTTTCTTACAGCTCACAACTGGAATCTTGGACCACTTTTCTTCTGCAAACTGCTCCAGGTCCCTCATATTTGAAGGGTACCTTCTCTCAACAACAATTTTAAGATCTATCCACAGGTGTTCAATGGGATTAAGTTCCAAACTCTCCAGCACTTTGTTTCCATCCATTTCTGGGTATTTTTTGATGTTTGGGCTCAATGTCTTTGGGTAAACTACAGATTTCATGATGTCTTTCACATAGTAAAGGCCCCCAATGCCAGAGGCAGCAAAACAGCCCCCAAAACATCTTTTCACCTGTAGGTACTGTGTTTGTAGGCCTCATTCATTTTTTGTACACAGTAGAATGATGTGCTTTACCTTAAAGCTTCATCTTGGTTTCAACTGTCCACAAGACAGTTTCCCAGAAGGATTTAGGCTTACTCACGTACATGTCTCTGTAAACTTCTAGATCATGTTGTGCACCAGGGCACTGTTGGGCAAAGGACCATCAGGATATCTGGAAATGGATTTGTAAACTTGAGATCTCAGACAGTTCTCTTCTCCTATTTCTGTTCTCCAAGCTTAGTGTGGCACACAGGCACACCATGTAAAGATTCTCTGCTTTTTATCTGGTTTCAGGTGGGATTTTCATATTGCCCATGTTCATATTGGTTATTTACCCACATTTTCGAAAAGGTGCCAATACATTTGTCCAGTTTTGTGTGAAATAATGTCACATTAGCGTTTTTGTCTCTGCCTTTTTGTGTTATTCCAGTCCACACAAATGAAATAAACATGTGTATAAAAAACATATTTAGCAATATTTTTCTGGGAGAAATGGTGCATTTTCTGGAAAAGAAATCTTAGGGTGTCAACACCATAAGTGTAAATGTGGGATTATTACTCAGTGGTAATCTATCTGTTGAAAATCTCAGCCTAAGCATAATCAGTTCCTAGAATTTAACTTAATTGATAGAATGAGTTCATTCATAAAGTAGTTCCACTGTCTGCCAGCTTTGCAAAATAGCTTGAAGTTAAATGATGTTTGGGGATTTGCTAGGAATGAAGATGAAGGGAAGGTGCTGTAGATGGCATGTGTGAAAGCTTTCCAGTGTCTCTGAAAGGGAGCAGTTGGATATCCTTCAAAATCGTTTTAAATTATCATCCAAACAAGTTTTCTTCTCCACCTAGCCAAATGCAATTAACAGCACATGGTCTCATATTGATGCTGCATGTTTGTTAATCTTTATTTCACCAGTGGCCTCTGCAGTAACATCACAGAAGGCATAGGTACGCCCACTGTCAGTGCTCTGAGCATCTTTACCATTCACAGACAGAACTTTAAATTTTGTTTGTATTATTTCACATGTATTTCATATGCAGTCACTTCATCTAGTAAAGGCTGCTAACTGTTATGAAAAGACTAAAGCTGTGGACCAGGAGTTCTACTTTAACTTTATCAGACCACAGCACCTGTTTCCAAAAATCGTTGGGCTTCCCTAGATGTACAGTCATGGCCAGACATTTTGAGAATGGCACAAATATTATTTTTCCACAATGTTTGTTGCCTGCTTTTATCTATGTTGATATAGTATAATGAAGTATAATTCTAGGCATCACATCCCATTTTTCTTACGTTTTATTGACAAATACATCCAGTTTAAGCAAAGACTTAATATTTACACTGTTGACTCTTGCAATTGACTATTGCAATTTCACCATGGCATGCTGGATATCAGCTTCTGTGCAAAATCTTGAGTGATGGCAACCACTTCTTGCCTATTCGGTGCTTGGAGTTGACCACAGTTTCTGGGAACTCAATTTCTTTGTTTGTCCACTCTCTTTCAGAGGATTGACCACAGGTTCTCAAAGTGATTGAGATCTGGCGAGTTTTCTGGCCATGGACCCAAAATGTCAATGTTTTGTTTACTGAGCCTCTTGGTTATCACTTTTGTCTAGTGACATGGAGCTCCAGCATGCTGGAAAAAACATTGTTCATCTCCAAATCTCCTAGATCATTGGGAGAAATTGCTCTTGGAGGGTGTTTTGATACCTTATACCCTTATGCTTCCGAGCATGTCCTGTCTCCACCCATTCCCAGATGTGTGGTATTTGTAGCTCTGCCCAATCATGATTATGTTCCTGGTGTATCCTACGTTCTCCGTGTATACTCCAGTGTCTGGTGTCATTGTTCCTGTGTCTGGTGTCATTGTCCCTGTCACTTTGTTTGTGTCAGTCCCAGTCCATGTGTTTGTCCCAGTCCCAGTACCCAATCCTGTCACATTACCCATCCATTCCCCTGTTTTTCCTGTCATGTCTCATGTTTTCCAGTCATCTGTCCAGTTTCCAGTGTCTTTGTATGTATCCATAGTCATATCACCAACCTAGTCTCCTGTTGAGTGTCGAGTCCTGTATGTCCTCTTGGATCAGTTTCGGGTCCCTCTCCTTCTCCAGCTCCAGGGAGTGTTGGTTTACGTGCCCTAGAGTTGTGTGTAAGGGAGGGGCCTACTGTCATGTATCTTTCCTGGTCATCTCCTGTCTTGCAATTGTTTTGTTTATCTCCCCTTGTGCTCCTGCCCAGTCATGATTATGTCCCCGGTGTGCCCTATGCTCTCCATGTATATCCCTCGTTTCAGACAGTCGGGTCAGTCTTCTTGTCTTCTGGTCTACCTGTCTGATCTTGTGCGTTATGTTAGTATTTTCTATCTGGTTTGTTTTGTTTGTATGTATAGTTTGTTTCGTGTTCGTATTTATTTAAACCCTCACCCCCTGCTAGAACGTCTGCTTCCCTATCTCGTTAGTTCAGTTAAGTTTACCATTCTCTGACAGTCCTGATGCTTCCTTGACTTTCTTGGGTGCCCTAAAGCCTTCTTCACTACAATTGAACCTTGAAGTTCTTGATGATTTGATGAATGGTTGATTGGGGTGCTGTCTAACAAGCAGCAATGTCCTTGCCTGTGAAACCTAATTGATGCAAGTTTAACAGAGGAGAACTTAAAAGCACCCCTACAATTTTAAAGCAACCAGTCTGCTGTTCTAATCATCATTACAGAGTGATATCAGCTGTCTTGTCCTTTTCTCATGAGTTGATGAGTGTAATCACAGTGGGCAGAGGGGAGCTGAAAGCAGTCTCAGGTGTTAAATTTTTCAAAATGTAATGCAAACTACAAGGTGCAATATCTGTAATACAGAATGCAAAGCTGGCAATGCTTCTAACCTGAACAATCGCCTGGTCAAACACAGTATATAACCTAGCTGTCTAAAAGCTAAAAAGTACTGTAATTAATGGACTAAAAGCTGAGTCCCTGCTGATAATTTTAGTAACATGCTTATCTCTGAGCCTAGTACACTAAAAAAGACTTCTGATAGCAAAACAGGTGATTGGTCTGTCTTTATATGAGAATGATGACAATAGATCTGTGTGTGTAAACAAACACACAATACACATATATGTGTGAGTGTTCTCCTTCCCACTTCACCAAAGTTGCATATTGCAGTTTCTGATGTGCCAAACCCACAGTAGCAACAATAGAGATTACATTTTTCGTATTACAGACAGCAGCATAACTCAAGCTCAGAGCTCAAAATCCTACCTAATGTTGCTTTAACATGGACTATGTTTATTTGCAGCACTCCACTTAAGATAATATGAACATAGGCTGTCATGCTCAGTACTGAATTTCATCTCAACTTAAGTAGGACAGACCTCCGTAGAGTGTTCAGAGTAATTACACCCTAAAGCTCATTTCTGTAATTAAAAATGAAATATAGTGTTTTATAATAAAAAGTAACACTAATCTTATGGAAATTTTATCACTTCTCCCCCGACTCCCAAAATAGCATTACTGTTGACAGTTTAGCTCCTACTGTGTGTGTATGTTTTTGCAGTTGCTGAGGCTATAAGAAAGAGGCATTGTGATATAATGATATAGTTGAGTGAAGTCATGTTTTTATTCAACAGGAAGAGCCATGGCCATATCAGAACTTCCTTGCTTAAGCTGGATTTCTAAATGGTACAAAAGTAAGGATTCCAAAGCATAAATTCAAAGATCCAGTGGCTTTTGAAAAAAACACAATAGTGTGTTTATTGGGGTGTCAATATGTTGTGTATCAGATTGTATTAGAGCATATATTTCATATTACATATTGGATTTGCATTGTACAACGTTTGTTTAGATTTACACAAGTTTTATGCTAGACAACTTATAAAATGCAGCTCTGCTTTGCTTAACTACATACTTTAGTCTGGGTGAATGCAGACATCTGTGTGCTTGTCATATCTTAGCTAAGACTTTAAGGTAGCTCACAAACAACATAGCTAATAGGCAGATTTAGCCTAGTATTTGATACAGCATTAAAGTCATGTGGTAATATTCAGTCAGTTATGCCAGCCTTTAAGTAACAGTTTAAGTGTTTCCTAAATAATATATTTCATATATTGATTTTCTAAAGGAAAAAATCCTCAACAGAGAACACATTTATTCACATTTGAAAAGTTAGGGGGTCGATGTATGAGTGCATAGAGATTAGTTAGGACGGAGCAAGGTAGATAGCAGCCTGCCCTAGGCTTCTCTGGTTGATACATTGTCACAGTAACCAATGAAAGTGTTAAAATTTGAAAGGTTGTTGCCCACAGTTATGTATTAGAGTATCTATTATATCAGCAATTGAGGTGGCATTACGGTCACAGCAGAACAAATTTCTTGCCTTTTGTTAACGGTAACAGTAGTAATTATTATCTTAATAAAATGTGTAATGATACACTCCTAACGTTTTGATTTAATGGTCTTGTTTCATGATTTTAATTTTCTAACCATACAGTTCATCCAGAAATTATTCACAGTGTTTCACTTTTTGCCCTGCCCTTGTCCTGTTGGAAGATAAACAAACCTTCATCCCAGTCTTAGGTCCAGAGTGCTCTGGAGCAGGTTATCATCAAAGATGTCTCTGTACATTGTTGCAGTCAACATTCCATCAAATCTGACTAGTCTCCCAGTTCCTGCTGCAAAAAAACATTATGATGCTGCCACCACCATGCTTCTCTGTAAGAATGGTATTGGCTAGGTCATGAGCAGTGCCTGGTTCAATCTTTGTTTCATCAGATGGTCTGAGAGTCCTTTAGGTGCCCTCTGGCAAACTCCAGACAGGCTATCCTTTGCCTATTACTGAGGAGTGTCTAGCCACTCTACCATACAGGCCTGTTAGACCATTGGGTTCTTGGTCAGTTCTAGGAGGAGCCCTGGTGATTCCAAACTTCTTCCATTTATGTATGATGGAGGTCACTGTCCTCACTGGGAGCTTACAATGCAGCTGAATTTTTTCTCTACCCTTCCCCAGGTCTGTATCTCGATACAATTCTGTCTCGGAGGTCAACAGACAATGGGTTGGTTTGTGCTCGGACATGCACTGTCCAATATGGAACCTTATATAAACAGGTCTTCTGTGACTTTCCAAATCATGTCCACTCAGCTGAATTTACCACAGGTGTCCAAAAAAGCTGTAGAAACTTCTGAATGATGATCAATAGCACCTGAGCTTTTTTGAGTGTCACGGCAAAGCCTGTAAATTCTGTACATTATAAGTTTGTGTTTATATTTTTTATAAATGTACAAAGATTTCAAACAGCCTTTTCTCTCTTTGTCATTGTGGGCTATTTTGAGGGGACATTTTTTTATCCATTTTGGAATCAGACTGTTACATGACCAAATTCAAGAAGTGAAGCACTGTGAATACTTTCCACATGCTCTGTTGTTTAAACAAATTTGAAAGGAAAAAAAGAGTCCTGTTTATGTTACTTAATCTACTGATAAGACTAGAGGTGGCAGGTGGGATCATTCTTAGTGTGGTGCATAATATGACCATGCTGGAGAAAGTTGTTGTATGGTGCTGTTTGTTTGAAACTTTGTTGTTTATAAGTAATGTTTTGCTGTTGACTAGGGATGACGCAGTACACAGACATCGCAGTTAAGTTCACATAACGATTCAGTACAGCAGGTAAAAAGTAAGGAAACTCCACAAATACAAGAGGCTGGATTTTTTTCATTCATGTTGAACAGCCAGTCATGCTAGCTGTAGTTTGTTGACTCAGTATCTTATAGTAAGAAGAGCTAAGATAGAGATAAATCTAGTTAACTAAGCTACAACATGTAGTGTGTAAACATTTCTGTACATACTTCACATCTTTCCAACACTGGCAACATATTTGCATATGACTTTTGGTGAAATCCTGTTTTATTTTCATTCATTTAACTTTAAACAGAACACATAAAGAAAACTGAATGAATGAGTTAGTCACTGTCCACATGGCAGAGAGAAAAGCATGGAGGAGGAGGGTTGGGAGAGGCAACAAGATTACAGTTACCATAGTGATACTCATAAATGAACTTCAATTCCTACAATGCCTCTTGAATCTTAACTTTTCTTAGCTCCACATTACATTCATCATTCTTCATTTATAGCTTTATATTGTCTGTTCAACTGAGAGTTCAGAAATTAGGATTTTCATTGTGAAATTTTCTTTTTTTTTCAGTGAGAATCCAAGATTAACAAAGGAACACAGAAGCCAAGAGGAACTAGTTGAAACAGCCATCAGTGTGGAAGAGGATGACTGCAGCTCCAGACAGGAAGAAAAGTCTTTTTTTAATGAGTTTGAAACAGCATATGGTTTTGTTCTTCTTTTTATGAGCCACTGGCTTTTTGCAAAGGATGTTGATTTGCACGGACTGAAATATTTGTCTTCTTGTTCTTAAAGCGCAACCAAAACCAGTGCCAAACATTAACTGTGCCAAGCAGAAGCAAAAAAGTTAAAAATCAAGTGTAATTTTGAGATCTTTTTTCCATAATTAATTGTATTTGTCAAAATATTTAACCATTTTCATTGCATTCCACATCTACCGTCCTTTTCTTTTCTTTTAAAGAAGTGTTTGTTTTGCCAGAATGGTGCAAATTATAGTCAAGAAAAAATAATGAGAATGCAGCTGTCCATGAACAAGTTTTAAAATGTTTTTTTTTTCTTTTTTGTTAAAACCAGTTGCTGCTTCATGAATTAGAGAGAATAGTGCATTACTGGTTCAAAGTGCTTTATTTAAGTGTCAGTAGTGCATTTGTCTGTGTGCTAGCACACTCTATGACTGGGAGGAATTGCCCTGGACTGACTGATCGATGGATGGTTGGGCTTGATGGATGGCTCGCACAAGCCTCATTAAACTCCCCAAAGTGACCTGCTGCTAATTTTCTCATTTAGTCAACTGTCCCCCTCGATGAATCCTCATCTGTGTCCACTGCTTGATATGGCCTTTGGGTCATTTGATGCATCTGCTTTTTCATAAGAACCACCCCGTTTTATTCACTGATCTCTGCGCACTGTGCACATTTAAAACAAAGCCCATAAGAATTTTACTTGCCTCCAAAAAAATCACTAAAGCCATAAACCCCATAGCCATGCTAACATCAATATCTCTTTCATTGCAGAAGCCATAATCTTCATAGCCATGCTAATGTTAAGATCCCTGTCATCACAGTTAAGATTGGGTTCTGCAACTATGATGATGAATATGAAGTTGCTTTAGAAGCACAGGTTCACAAGTATATTCAGGGTTACTTTTGAGACCAGTAGTGGCACTTGTGCTTTCTGCCATAGTCACCAGCACGCATCTGTGGCTTTAATCTGTTTACAAGGAATCTGCTAAATTTTCTGCTAGTTTCCACAATCAGAAGAGCTGAAAGTACTCCTCAGTACACAGAACAGATTAATTGATTTGGCTGAGAGAGTCAATATTGTGTCTGTTTGTTGCCCTCCACGTGTTCCATATTGACGAATGAATCCCACCTCGTTCATGTCTGTTCAGTGGGCACAGTCGCGTTGTCCCGCCAGAACTGGGCCAAAGCCCCCGTTTGTTTTGTTTTGTTGGGCTGAGTTAAACCCAGAACAGAGACATTCACGGAAACGAGTCCAACACACCTAAACCCTTCAGCAGGCAACCTTTGGCCTTCACTTACCAACCTCATCCATCTTTCCTATCTTCTGTGCCATTTCTGACATACATACAAGCATGCACACTCTCCTCCTCTGACTTGTTGTGAAGTCAAGAACTAACACATGCTGCTTGGTACCTTTTACAAGTACCCTGACCGACTAGACTCTTCTGAAGCCTTTGTGATGGACTGTCTTCTTGATGTACCGCCTTTAGAAAAAAAGATCTGATCTTCCTTCATTTTAAAATCCAGATTTTTCATTTTGCTGTCACTTTCTTTGAGGTTATGTTCTTATTGCACACATTTGCAATTTCCTGTATCCTCAATAACATACTAAAAACGGAGGTTGTATTTTTGTATGCACATAGACCGTGTAATTAACCTGCTGTTGTGATCAGTTGGACTGTGGAATTAGGTGCCCTATACTCAAAAGGTTTAAAAGGTCTTCTTGATCTTGTTTGTTTTTTTTTGGCTCGGTTATTCGATTTGATAAATACCCCAGCCCACTCAGATTTGTTTACAACACATCAATATTCAGAGCTGCCGCAAATTGTTTACAGTTTGGGGAAGAGCTAAAACCATATAGTAAGAGTACTTTTTACAGAAGTTTATATAATTTCTTTCATAGAGATCTTTGGTTTGAGTAGTTGTGTAGAGCAACTAAAGTGCCAACGGGGAGCAAAAACCTATCCAAAATAGGAATAAAGTAAAGCAGACTTCGAGACATCAAGTTTACACTCGAAGAGAAATGTTTACAAGTTCCACGTAAGGTGAACAAATTTACCTGTGGAGCAGTTTGTCCATATTGTGGTTCAGTTAGAGAAGCTTAAATAAAACAGACTATATTTAAAATGGAAATGAACCTGTTACCTTGATGTGCATTAGTGATGCTTTTAACGTTTACAGTGTTAATACGTTTGTTTAGAGTGTGAAATTTGTCCTCAACAAAGCATTTGGTTTGTTTACCTAGATCATTCCCAGGTTTTTTACAGAACATTCCATCAATTAAAATTGTTTCTGAATATTTTAGAGCCAGATTATACCTGTAAAGCGTGCCCATAACCACAATAAGTTTCACAGAGCGTCAAGCTGAACGTCATTTTACAGAAAATGTAACAATGTAAACTGCGTGCATTTCTGATGTTGATATTTTTTCATAGTAATATGTTTACACCATCAACCTGAAATTGCAAATTTAGATGTGCATTTTGCATATTGAATAACCTGCATACCAGTGTATGCTCATTTAAATGAAAAATAACTTCTTGCCTATATCTCATACATTGTCACAGTGACGCTTAACTTTTGATAGACTTTTCCTCAGTAAAGCAGTAAAGTCTTTTGTAGGACTGAGAACTCTTTTGTACAAAAGTGAACACTGATTTTTCTTTGATAAAAAAAGAGAAGCCCCAGCATCAAAATGCCACCTGCTGCCATCTTGATTTTTTTCCTCCTGTTGGACCATGTGGTTTCCACAGTGGCTATTACCTCACAACAGCACTCAGTCAGCGGTGGGCCACTGCTGCTTCTGTTGAAACGCAGAGGCAAGGAGGCCTCGCCCCCTTTGCTGAAGGGACAAGAAAAGCAAGCAGCAGCCATGGCAGTGGAACCCGAGGTGGCTGAGGTCCCTCCAATGCCCCTCCCCCAGATCATGCTCCCACGCAATGTGACAGTTGATGCCCTCAAGCCCCCACTGAGAGCTGCACAGGTGGAACAGCCACCTCGTCGACTTGTGGATGTTGATGTGTGCCGGGGCTATTATGATGTAATGGGCCAGTTTGACAACACCTTTAACTGTACTAAGGGCACATACATCTACTGCTGTGGCACTTGCCACTACCGCTTCTGCTGTGAGCATCAGCGCAACCGTCTGGACCAGGACTCCTGCACCAATTACAATTCACCTGTCTGGGCAAACACACAGGTACCCGCCACCCAGCGGCCAAGCCGTTCTGACCCGGATTTCGACCCACTTCAGCAGCAGAGTAACAACACAGCTTATGTCATTGGTGGTGTCATCTCTTTCACTCTGGCTGTAGCCATTGGGGTCAAGGTGGCTTGCCACAAGATCTCCCGCAGACCCAGGAATCGAGACATCAATATGCCTAGGTGAGTAAAGACATTTATACTTGGATTTGACCAAGTCAGAGATTGAACCATGAGCCACTTAAATGTTGTTCACATACCCAATAGTCTCTCCTCTACCATTCTTTGGATTACATATAGATTTGCATTTGTAAAATGTCATTGAACTGTGTAGGGATATGTTAATGAAAATACATTTACATTCTTAATAAAATGGCATTCATTTGTGTTTTTTTTTTTTTTAAAAAAAGACAATTAAATAGATAATTAAAAATTTCATACAGTCAATTGATTTTTATTCAAAATTTGCTGCACTTTATCCAATTAAACATGGACTATTACACTCTTTGTATTAAATGTGTATTTGGGTTCTTTGACCATTGAGTTCCATGATATGCTCAGAAAAGTATATTTTGTTTGACAGTAACAAAATTCATCATGATTCAGTTTGTCATATTGTTATATTGCCCACCACTAGGTCAAACTGTTTGGCAGTCAACTAACAAGCTCCTTCAGTAATATTCAGAATTATATTGAAGGAGGGTTTTGTTGAAAGAACTAGTGTAAAAGATTCAAAGTGATCATCAAGACTAACACTGATAGTAACAGCAGATTTGGGCAGATTTGTTCAAAGGTGACTGTAGACATTTATCAGAACAATCCAGAGTCTGCAGTTTTCCATTTTCTAACCCATTTGACTTCTCCATTGTCGATCTTTTTTATTTTTCTCAGAGCATTGGTTGATATCCTGCGTCATCAGTCCAGTCCAGTCCAGCAGGTTGAGAGGAACAACAGCACTGTTCTGACCACTGCCACCACCAGTGAAGCCAACCTGGGACGGCAGTCCAAAAACATCTATACCCCCATCCTCCAGAGCAAAGATAACCGGAGTGAGTTTCGTACACAGAAAATGAAAGTTGTTCATGTACACTAGCTCAACCAAAATTTAGAGAAGTGATACAGTGCAATTACAACTGTAGAAAACAAAAATGGTATGAGCAGCAATATTTAGAAAGGGTATGAATGTGCACAGCAAAATCTCAGGTTTTATTTAAGTACCCAGTGAAATTGATGTATATGATTTTTGCTAAGTAAAATAAAGTGGCATGCACATGTTTGGGCAGACCTGGTTAAAATGAGTTATGTCAAATCAAATCAAATCAAATCAACATTTATTTGTAAAGCGCTCTTCACAACTGAAGTTGTCACAGAGCAGCTTCACAGAAATCGAGAAATAAAAAGGTTAAAACAGAAACAAAGGATAAGTGTCAGATCTCCTATTGAGCAAACCAAATGGCGACAGTGGCAAGGAAAACCTCCCTCAGAGCTGTAGGAAGAAACCTTGGGAGGAACCAGGTTCACAAGGGGAAGGACCCATTCTCTTCTGGTCAAGCTACTTATACACAGTTAGAGGACACTGGACCCCTACACCTCTGTTCTAATACTCTGGTATACTGAAGTAATGTTAGTTCGCTGGTGGACATAATATTAACAGTAGATTTCTACAGTTAGGCTGACTAGCTGCTCACCCACCATCACCAACTGTAGAAATCTACTGTTAATATTATGTCCACTAGCGAACTAACTGGGTGGGAAGTTAGTCCAGGTCCTGTAGCCGGAAGGTGGAAAGCCAATGTAAATATGTATCAGTGGAGCTTGGGGTCCTTCTCAGATGGGGCAGAAGAGCTTGAGGTTTGGACCTAATCAGTTAATTCGGAAAATATACACAGATGAATTAGTTTGAAATTTAAAAAGAGAATAGAGAATGTAACCATTACCAGAGTGTGGACGAGTGACTCCGGCAGATCTGACTATAACAGCCTAACTAAGAAGAGAACCAGAATGTAACATAAACATGGGAGCATCCTGAAACATTGGCGTCTAACTGCTCCACCGTCACAAACCAGAGTGATCGCGAGAAGGAGTCAGATGGCAGCACCAACATCCCAGTTTACCATAAATCACTATGTCCATGAACCCCTGGATCTGCAGCCTGTAACTAAGCTAAGACATTAACAACCACTGAATCCCGAACATTATCTGGAAGGTTATTCCAGAACTGGGGATCTTTGTGAGAAAAGGCTCTTCCCCTGTTGAAGCCTTCTGAATTCTGGGAACTAATAGGAAGCCATCACCCTGTGATCTGAGTGATCGTGGTGGCTCATATAGGTAAATTAAATCCTGCAAGTATTCAGGAGCGAGCCTGTGTAGGGCTTTATATGTAAGTAAAAGAAGTTTGTAATCAATACAGAATTTGACCGGAAGCCAGTGCAGTGCTGATAGTATTAGACTGATGTAGTCAAATTTTCTAGTTTTAGACATTTAGGACCTGGCTGCAGCATTTTGAACTAACTGAAGTCTATTTAGGTTCCTGCATGAACAACCTGACAATAGTGCATTGCACTAATCTAACCTTGAGGTAATAAAAGCATGCACCAGTTTTTCAGCAGTGTGCAAAGATAGGGCATTTCTTAACTTGGAGATATTACAAGGATGAAGGAAAGCTGTCTTAGTAATGTTACCTATGTGTTGGTCAAATGATAAATCTGAATCAATTATAACGCCAGGATTTTTGGCTACCAGATTTAGCCAGATTTAGCATTAAGTCTGATCATTTTTTCCTTTTTTTTGGGCCCTACTCTGTTTTGTTACTATTTAGAAGGAGGAAGTTACGCAACATTCAAGATTTTATGTCTTTTGTACAGTATTCCATTTTCTTTCAACTGGTTTTGTCATCAGGTTTCACTGATATATACAATTGAGTATCATCTGCGTAATAGTGGAAGTTAATGCCATGTCTGTTTATTATTGTGCCGAGAGGAAGCATGTAAAAAGTGAACAGTGGTTGTCCTAAAATAGAGCCTTGTGGGATTCCATATCTCATTTCAGTGTGATTGGAAGACACATCCTTTACATTTACAAATTGAAACCGATCAGTTAGGAAAGATCTGAACCACGAGAGGGCTGTCCCTGTGATTCTGACCATGCTTTGTAATCTTTCTAGGAGAATAGTGTGATCTGTTGGATCAAATACTGCACTTAAATCTAGCAGCACAAGCAGGGACACACAGCCTTGATCAGAGGCAAGAAGGAGATCATTTGTAATCCTATCTAGAACTGTCTCAGTACTATGATAAGGTCTGAATCCAGATTGGAATTTTTCATAGATGTGATTCTATTGCAGGTATCTGCACAGTTGTTGGGCCACCACTTTTTCTAAAATCTTAGATATAAATGGTAAATTAGAAATAGGTCTGTAATTATCCAGTACACTTTGATCCAGATTTGCTTTCTTGAGCAGTGGTTTAATAACTGCTACTTTAAAAGCTTTAGGTATGAGACTAAGAGAAGAAATTACTATTGCTAAAAAAATTGAGCTTGTTAGGTCCACACTTTGTTCACAATTACAGAAATTGTAAAGGCAATTTATGCAAATATCAAAACTTAAACTCCCTGATTGATCTTGTCCCAACAATCATCAGCAATGGGCTCCTCTAAGCAGCTGTCTAGAACTCTGACAATTAAAATAATTAAGCTATGAGAAGACAGCAGTTTTTTTTATGTAACTGTTTGCAGTGTAATTAAGTAATGACAGGAACAGCAGATATCAAGGTGAGGTTTGGAAGACCAACAGCTAAAGGCAAATCAAAACCTTTTTTACTGCAAATAATCTTCAGAGCGATTTTTGCCTGGTCCACACCGCAGGCTAATCAGGCTAATCGAATTTTGCTCCACCTAACAATCTCAAAAGGTATTCCAATGTCAGTGTGATCATAAACAATGATTTTCCCAGATTATTTTGCAGTATGGGGAGTCTATAATCCAATCTTTACCCTTTCTTCCCCCAGAACAGGGAATCATAAACATGAAACTAATATTTATAGTTTAGGTATAAAATTAAAATGACAGATATTAATATTTAATATTTATATTAAAATAATAATTAGATATTACACTAATAATATTTCTATTTATAGTTTAATAATATATTTTCCTGTAGTGTGTGTGGGCACCAATTCTCTGCTGTGAAATAAATATGAGGTGTGTCATTTATCAGGAAAAGTTTGATTTTGTTAGGTTAACAAAAATTATATGTATGGGGTCACTCCTGTTATCACAATCCGTTTTTTAAATCCTCTAGTGTAAGCAAGGCATCAGCAGACTGGAGTGGTGGTCCACTCTGTGAACCTTTAGCCACATGACCTTTATGGAAGAAGGAATCAGGTGCAGTCTCACCGCAAAAACTAGTACATGGTCAGAAGGAACATTTAATCCAACCTGAAGCATTTTGGACTGATTTGACTGTGGACTGATTAAGTTAGAAAATTTTGGCCAAGTTTGTTTGGAGAAAAAGGGTGAAGAATAGCACCGGTGGATTGAACATGCTTTTGGCTTATGTGTCAGCTAGTGGAACAGGTTTCACTTGTACAGAGAAGAATGAATTCAATGAAATACCTGGAAGAAAAAAAACACACTGTAAAAAACTGCTGAATATGAGAAATATTGTTTTCTACAGCACTATGATGATCCTAAACACCTCAAAATCTGCAGTGGACTACCTCAAGATGCATAAGTCCAAGGTTTCCCTCACAGTTCCCCAACCAAAACAAAAGCTGTGGATAGCCCTCCAAACATCCATGCAGCAATATGGCCTATGGATCTCACAGAACTAGAAGAGGGGATGGAATTAAGAAACATCAGTCAGTTAAATCCAGTTAAGAACCAAAAAGCTGACAGATTCAAGCTGTGACATTTGCCAAAGAGTTAGTGTTACTTAGTACTGACCAAACAGAGTGCCCAAATTTTTTGCTTTGGAATTCCTGCTTAAAATGTTAAAGCCATGGTTCTCTAACTATTTACAAAATCAGATTTTGACCAGGGGTGCCCAAACCTTTGCATGCCACTTTTATACTGGTAAACATAAACATATCATAATGCATCTCAGATGATATGTACTGATATAAACTATTTTATGTTGGATATAAATACTACTTGTCTAAATGAGCACAGTTAAGAAAAGTGATTTTCTTTACTCCACTGTAGATGTTCATATCATGTTATCAGGAGTTACTATACAGTATACAGTATATAAACATGTACAGGAGTACAGATGGAAGTCTTGGCTTTTAGACCCAGATATTGGCCAGGCTTGACCAACCCTGGATCTTTCACATGCAGCCATCGCAAAGAGCAGTCACATATAGAATGTGGAGTACACAAGTGACAAATCAAAGGACAAAGTGATTTTTAAGGTGTTGGGCCTCCATGCGCCACCATAACTGCTTCAATATGTCTTGGCATAGATTCTATTCTCTGGAATTTCTATTTCTTCAAATTACATTGCCTCAGTTGGTGGCAGTGATTTAGCTGACATTCTTATCTAGAACAACTTACAAATCATACAAACAGTGAAAAAGAAACCGATACAACATATCTGGAGATACAGGAATCTAGAAACCTTCTTGTTAAAATTAAGTGAAATGTGAATAGGGCTCCAACAACTAACAATTTTTAATAATTTTATCAATTACTGAAACAAATCTTGTTTTGTTTATTTGCATAAAATAACAATGAAGACAATACGGATGAATAAATTCTTGTCAAAATTTAACACCAAGGATGTGTAAATTAGCAGAAAGTAGCAGTCACCTGGAGGAATTTTGGGAAGTTGGGAAGACCAGACAAGTCACAGAAAAGGCAGAAATCTTTCTAGAACGGAATTGCAGTAATCTGGAAATATTTAGAGTTTAAACAAGAACCTAAGCAGTCTTTGCAGTCATGATGTGTTGTGCTCTGATGTAAGTATCTAAATCTGAAGGATCTGGTAGCAGATATTTCATGGTCAGAAAATGTTTATTTTTTTCCATTTGTTGGTTAGCGAACTCTGAAGATGGGGGTTTGTCATTCATGAAGTGACAGCTCCCATCAAGATGGAAATACTTTGTTATAGCAAAAACGAGTGGAATATGTTTTATATTGATTTACAGTGAACTTTCCCAAATCTCTTGGTTTACCTCATCCACTGGTAGAGAATAAGGCGAAGAATGACACATCTGACCAGATCACCTTTTTCCTCAATAGGCCAGAGTTTGCAGACCAGTACCTTTTGTTTTTAAACCACTGACCTCTCAATGTGCACCAGTGGTTTATGCACCGCATATATACTATACTGACCCTCTCTGTGTAGTTCTGGACAGACTGTTGTTGGTGACACAGTTTGATTATGTTCTACACTGACATTCTGTTGCCTGAGGACGTTACTGAGGAACATTTCACACTTAATCATGTGCAAATCATGTATCAGACTGTACCATAGATCACACTGCACACTCTTCTTTTAGGGCCAGTACAGTCAGAAGAAAAAGGTTTAACTAGTGCTGAAAAGCATACTTACAGTAGGGGCTTAAAGGGGTGTGAATATCATAGCATGAGTCAAATGATAAATTCACATTCAGTGCATGGATATTTTAGCACCAACAGCCGGTGGCAAGGAAATAATCTCTGCCTTCACGTCAGCCACACTTTTTGGCAGGAGTCCGTCAGTCTTCGCTCTGCTCTTTTTCAGTTGGGAAACACAATTTAATCCAGCCTGGGTCCAGCCCCAAGCACACAGCTACAATTGGTAAGCCACAGAGCACAGAGAGTGTATCAGCACCTGGCTTGAAACAGCAAGTAAATGTATTTCTGTATATGTCTATGTGCCATTGATAATGCTAGACTTTAAAACATCCATTTGCAGGTGAGTTGGATGTTTATGTATGTGAGCCAGCTTCCCGAAATTGTGTGTGTGGCCCATGGCCAGTTTGTGCGTATGTGTTCAGTGCGTGTCACTGCTCATGCTTCAGCTGTGCTGGCCTTCTAACTCATTATAAGTGTGTTTTATCTTCTCCTTTCTCCTTTCCCCACACTCAAATCACATACTGTCACTACCCTGCTGTAATCTCACCTCAGATGTGTTCATCATGTTCAACTCTTGGTGTGGGCACCAAGTGCCTGTTTGTAGAGTTGGCTAGGCTTCAGTCTGTATGTGGGCACGCTTGTGAACCTGTGTGGCATATTTATAGAACACAAAAGCATGGCCATGTGGGAAAATATGCCACATCACAGAGGCAGATGGGCATAGTTCTTTTTATTGTAACACTTTATTTGATGGTTGGGCCTTGCCTCATACAGTGGCTTACAAACATTTGGGCAAGCCTGTTAATAATATCTGTTACTGTGAATAGTTAAGTGAGTAGAAGATTTTGAGAGATCTCCAAAAGGTGTGAAGTTAAATGAAATGGTTTGTTAAACTCTATTAATTTATTCATTTATGTTTCATACAGTTTTAGGGTAAAAAAAGGAAAGGAGCACTACTGTCCCAGTAGGCAGCAGTTATGAGCTCTTCTCAGCAGCTGTCTATCACTTTGATAAATAGTTTATGCCCACAAACAAGAAAAGGCTGTTAGAAGTCTGAAATGCATGTTTGGGTACTGGTTTCCTTGTTTTTAATTAAGTGATTAAGAAATGCACCCTAATGGAAGCAGACTCTGAAGTAATGGAGCACTATTCTACTGTGCTGCCACAAACATGACCTTCAAGGATGGGTCTAAAGAAGAAAACCATTCCCGCATCTTCATGACAAAGTTTAGCATCAGATTATAAAAGGAATATCTGCATTTTGGAAACAAATGATGTTGCAATAGAATTGTTGGGACGCAAAGGTAAAGGTTCAGAGATTGTAGTGGTACAGAACAAAGTACAGTGCATCAGGGAAGTATTCACAGTGCATTGCACATTTTGTTATGTTACAGTCTTATTCCAAAATAGATTAAATTCCTTTCCCCCTCTCAAACTTCAACACATAATACCACAATGACAAAGTGAGAAAAATTAGTTGGAATTTTTTTTGCAAATTTATTAAAAATAAAAACCTAAAAATATAATGTACATAAGTATTCACAGCCTTTGCCGTTACACTCAAAATTGAGCTCAGGTGCAGCTTGTATCCAGTGATCATCAGATGTTTCAGATGATTGATTGGACACCTGTGGTAAATTCAGTTGATTGAACATGATTTGGAACAGCACACACCTGTTTATATAAGGTCCCATATTAGACACTGCATGTCAGAGCACAAACCAAGCCATGAAATGGGTAAGAAATTGTTTGAAGACCCCAGAGACAGGATTGTATTGACACATATCTGGGGAACAGAACACCTCAGGGAATAAACCAAGAACCCAGTGGTCACTCTGAAAAATCTCCAATGTTGCTCTGTGGAGAGAGAACATTCCAGAAAGACAAACATTTCTGCAGCACTTATGCAATCAGGCATGTATGGTGGAGTGGCCAGACAGAAGTGACTCCTCAGTAAAAGGCACATGACAGCCCACCTGAAGCTTGCCAAAAGACACCAAAAGGGGTCTCAGACTGTGGGAGACAAATATATTTAACTCTTTGGACTGAATGCTAAGCATCATTTTGAGGGTCGAGGGAAAGATGACTACAGGGATATACAGAGACATCCTTCATGATAACCTGCTCCTGCTCTGGACCTCAGACTGGGTTGAAGGTTTATCTTCCAACAGGAAAACGATTCTAAGCACACAGCCAAGATAACAAAGGAGTGGCTTTGGGACAACTCTGTGAATGTCCTGGAGTGGCCCAACCAGAGCCCAGACTTGAACCAAATTGAACATCTCTGGAGATGTGGCTGTGAATGTGGCTGTGCACTAACATTCCACATTCAATTAATGGAGCTTGAGAGGTTCTGCAAAGAAGAATGGGAGAAACTTCCCAAAAACAGGTGTGTCAAGCTTGTAGCTTCATACTCATAAAGGCTGTAATTACTGCCAAAGTTGCTTCAACAAAGTATTAAGCAAAGGCTATGAATACTTATGTACATGTTATATTTTTGGGTTTTATTTTCTACTCTTTTCTCACTTTGTCATTGTGGACTATTGTTTGTACACTTTTAAGGGGGAAACAATTAAATCCATTTTGAAATAAGGCTGTAACATAACAATATGTTCAAACACTGTGAATACGTTCCGGATGCACTGTACATCTCTTACAGACTGTGGTTTGATCATACTTTGGGTGTGTGATGCTGCCAGTGATACAGAAAAAATATTCACTGATAGTGGGAAGAATGGATGTAAAATCTGGAGAATATTAAATATCACAGATTTATACTAGAAGATTTTGAGGAGCATTTTATTCTGAACAAACTATTGCTGTTTGAACAATATTAATTAAAAGATAATGTCTGGCATTGGCCCCATCATCAGACCAGGCCTCGAAGCATCTGGGCCCTCACAGATCCTGCCGAGTATGGAAGGCGCCGCCAGAGCAAACTCCCTGTGTGACCAAAAGAACGAAACTGGTGGCAGTGGAAGGAAAGGAGGGCAAAAAAAGCTGTAGACAAATGTCTTCTACATCAGGATTATGTAGCCACACAGAATTTAAAGTGTACAACCTCCAAAGATATGCAAGCTCAAGGTTTTGCCCTTTAAATTCATGAATTTTGGAAATCAGCTTTTCTTGCTTCACTATTCTGAGTAACAGATATTTTACCTGGGGTGTCCAGACATTTGCATGCCACTTATATATCTTGTATTAAATAAAAGAGGTAGTCATTGTGCTATGTGCTGTATGTGCCTTTAATGTGTTATATTTTATACTGTTTGGCACTACGTCTGTGAGCCTGCAGTGCTTTTGCAAAGTATGCTTTTGCAGGAAAATGCATTGTCTAAAGCAGATATTAGATACTGAGAGACCCTGTCTTTTACTACTACTGTTGCTTGAGAGGTCCCGATATACCTTATTGCTTAGCAGCAGCTTCACCATTCTACAGAGCTTCACCAAAATGCAGAGCATCTTTGTATAAAAAAGTCAAAGAGACCATTAAGACTATTGTTGGCTCCTAGTGATTTATTAATGCAGTCCAGTGGCCTGTAATTTTATTTGAGTTTTTTTCCTGTTGTTTTTATAAAGACTTCTAGTGGTGTAACTGCTGAAATGTGACTATATTCTTGATGAACATAGTGATCTCTAATAGAAATCATTAAGCAAATTCCCATTAGAAACCAAATGAATCAGGTTTTAATTCCAATGATTCTATTAGCCTCATTACCCAGTTGGGATCCCTCTGTGAAGCCTGAAACTGATCTTTTCAAATTATCAGCCATAAAGGTACATCACCAACCTTGGAGGAGAGTGACAAATTTTCATATGAAATTAACATGCACATGCCCAGCTGGGTAGCATGTTAGTTTCTAACCAGAGACTCTTCCTGCAATCGTTGACACCCCATGACTAGTTTTATCTTTAACCATCAAAGTATCTTTTCTGAATATTATTTTTAGGGTATTGTTATGTGTATTCAGATACATTTTGTTAAATCCCCCAAGCACATTCAATCTTCTGAAGCCAAGTTTTTATTCAGTTGCAGATATTCTTAAAGTATTAAATCACATTTCATTAACTAAATAAATATATTCTTCTACTCTGTTCTATCAGAGCGTGTTCCACGGATGAATAATGCTCAGCTGGCCTCCACAGGAACTCTCCTCTCCAGCAAGACCAACAACACAAGTTCTCATCCAACATTCTCTCATTCCTTCCACAACCTGGCCCAACTCCCTCCATCATATGAGGCTGTTATGAAACCTGAGATTAACCGTTATTCTTCCCTCAAGAGACTAGGTGAGTGCATGTGTGTTTATGTGGTTATTTGAGAGAATGTGCTACTGAGGTGGCTCTGTCATCATACATGGTGTGTACATTGAGATTTACTGCTACTGTTTGAATACACAGTACACATGTTTTTATGACAACAATGATTATTCAACTACTCAAAGATAAGTAGTTCTTTTATGACTGCAAATATGACTGCTGACTATTAAGATTGATGACTCTTTAAATTCTTCTTTGGTGTTTATATTTCTCTTCAACTAAATGCAGAGAAAGATCTGGACGAGTACACAGGCTATTATACCTCAAAGAGAAGACCCAACAATGCCCCACCTTCTTTCCATTCCTCCCAACATCACCTGCACTGGGGGGGTGACTACACTCTAGGGGCACGGGGAACGCTACCGCTGCACTCATCTCGCACTCGAATACATGTACCTACTTCTACCTCCACACCAAACCCTTATCCCCTACCCAAGTCACCATACAGCCCCACCTTCGAGACAATGAGCAAGCCTCCACGCCGAGTGATGTCTCAAGACCAGCTTCTGGCCCTGGGAGAAGGAAGCACGCTCTCTCACCTCTCCAAGAACCAGCAGCACCAGTACTACAAAGCCATGACCACCAGCAAGAGTTCCAACTCCCAGGCGCTGCGAAAGTCCTATGAGCGCCTTCTAGTTTCACCTGATCATCTAGACGAGAGAATGATTGGGAGTGGGGTGGGTGACTATGGGGGCATGATGTCCACAATGTCTCACCTCGGCCATCATAAGAAAGCGCAGTCACAACAGAACGTGTGCGTCACGCCCTCACTTGACCGCCACCACATGATTAAGATGAACTCGCACCCGACATCTGGCCGTGAACAGGAGCGTAGCACAGGTGCAATGCCAACCAGCCATGGGGCTGGTGCTCTGGGCTGGGGGGAGGGGCATGGCTCAGGAGGCGGTGCCGGAATGATGGGCCACAGTGCCCGCAGGATGGCCTTTGCTACAAAGCGGCAGAACACCATCGAACAGCTGCACTTCCTTCCTGGAGGAGGCGGGGGAGGTGGCAGCGTGGGAGGTGGCCAGGCACTGCGGACAGGAAGCAAGAACGAAGTCACTGTGTGAAGGTGGAATGAGGGAGAAAGATGTCAGAAAAGGGCTTGATAGAAAGACAAGATGCTGAGGTGCATTTGGCATTTGCTCAAGTTGGAAGAAGGAGGATATACTAAGGAAGGCATAGACATAGTTAACATGGAGATGGAAGCAGAGACAAAGGAAGCTGGTAAATGTTCATGAGGAGAATGGATATAGAGTGTGAAGCTCATAGCAAGGGAACTTGGTGCATTACTAGGACCTCAGAGAGAAAGGTGTGAGAATACAAGTGCACATCCTTTATTTGCTCCCTGCTGCTTGTTGCTAAGAAACAAGGATAGGATAAACCCTTGTGATATGAAGGTGTTTTTGAGATGAACTAAGTGAACAAGAAGGTTTCTGGTTCTTACTTCTGTGACTGTATGTATATTGTATATTAAGATTTCAGAGCCAGCACTGAGGTATATTTTCAGAAGCTATGAAAAGAGGTTAAAGGTTAAATGCTGAGAGATGAAGAGCCTTGTTGGATTGGATTGAGTTTATGGCAGAAATTAAGAGGTGGAAGCTTGTGTTCTTTCAGAGTTTGCCTGAATCTAAATAAATGGATTTACACTAAGGAAATTCAGAAATATGAGGGTGCTCCATCAGACATGAAGTTAGTTAGCTGCAAGGCAACATTGACATTGAGATTGTGAGTCATCAATTTTGTAACAATCTTTTAGGTCCCACACAGCTCTGATGGCATGTTTTGTAATTGAACTTGGATTGAGGACATTGAGGTTGGAGTTTCTGGGCCGGACGGTATTTTTAGAAGCCTGGCAGTAGTGACACACAGATTTGTCACAATTTGTAGTTGGCTTTTGTATTGTAGTTATGGTACTGCCTATGTCATGTTTTCTTTGTTTGAAAAGGTGCCTCTGAGAGAAAAAGGCCATCTTTGATTCATTTGCAAAATGGGCACTTGTGGCAATATTTTGAGCACTGGGAAGGCTAGAGCAAGATTAGATAGATCAACAGAAAGGAACCAGTTATTGACTAGAACCATCCAGTATCTGGTAGTAAATAGTGAGTAGGCATGATGCCTTTTCATGCATGTCTGACCAGTCATTGGACTGCAATGTATGACTTCTCCAGTCAGGGTCCTTTTGGTCTGTTATGATGGGAGTGTCAAGAGTAGACAAAATTAATTATGAGCATGCATTATTAACAGATCAAACTCAAAATTTGTAACTTCAGCTGTTCACTGTATAAGGTCTGTGGGAAATGGGGAAAGGGGAAGGACATACAGTGGACACTTTATTCCAAGGGCTATTCTGAAACTTTTCTCTGTATGTCTGTGCTTCTGTGTTTGGTCGACATTTTTTAAATTCTCATTATCATGTGTCAGTGTAAGAGACACAGCTATTTAGAACAAAATAATAACCTGTCACTAAAGAGTATGGAAAATGGCAAAGAAGTTCCTCCATAGCTAATTATGTAGTCCAGCTAAACATCTTCCGACACATTAAGATGTGTAATTTTTCTCATGAATGAGTCTTTTGTATATTGTTTTTTTTTTTTTTTTTTTTTTTCTTAATAGATTTATGTACATTTCTCTGCTGTAAACTCACCAAATGGACAGTGTTTGCTGGTGAGTTCCCAAGACTAGAATGAACTGAAAGTACATCTGGTTAAAATCAGTAGAAAATATAAAGGCCATAATACAGGCCTGTAATCTTGAAAATCAAATTCCAAATATTTAAACTTGTCTTTTCTATTAATGTTATTTCACTATAAAAATAGAAAAAAAACAATGAAATAAATCCTCAGTGTTCAGATGTGTATACATGACAGTTTCCATATTGTTATCTTTATGATTACAATTCTTAATTAATTCCATCATAATTATTTATAAGTTTTGTTTTCCGTTTTGTTACTATTGAAGTTTCTAGTGGATCCTAACCTTTGTAATTACTGACAAAAAAGCAGATGCAATCAAAGTGAAAAGACAAAAAGCATGACGATGTCAAAGCCAGTGTTGATGATGTCATATTGCTGACTTTTGATGTCAAGGTGTGTATGTGTCCTGTTTGTGTGTCTGTATTTCTGTGCCTGTGTGTAGTTCAGTGTCTGTTTTTGGAATGCTGAAGCTCACATTTTATCTGACTTTTATCTGATTTGAAAAAAGTCAGAGAATGTGCATTTCAGAAAACCCAAGGAAAATTAAAAGAAAACCCAAATATTGCTTTATTTTTTGTTAATGTGAGTTTTTTTTTAAGCACAAGCTTCCATAAGAATAAATGTCATAATTTTCAAACTTGCATTCACAATAGCAAGCAACAAGCATTTTGCATCAAGCATCAAGCAAAACAATGTTTTGTTGTTTATTGCAGACACAGATGTAGGGCATGATCTAGTGCAATGTTTCCAAGATTAATTTTTTTTTAAAATAAACTCCCCATTACTACACAACATCACAGTGTATGCCAGTGAGTCTCACAGTATTTCCTGTATGCTCTAGGATTTCTGAAGTTATTCATCCCTCTTTTACAGTAATTACAGTACAATTCTTATACATTTCAGCTCAAGTATCACAGATCTCTGAAAGTTTTTTAAATCATTGTTAATAATATATTTAACTCCATCATATCAGAATAAACACAGAAAGTGCTCATTTTTATTGCTATTATTTAAAGAGAATTTGCAAAGGCAAACTAATGATCTGTCAGTAAATATTTAGGGAAAATTTAAAAGCTGAAAAAAATGCTTCTTACTCAAACAACCCAGACTACAGACTAGTACTTGGTAGAACCACTTTTGCAAATTTGTTTAGATTACGTTTTACTGGCTTGGAACTTATCCAAACACTTATAAATGACTTTGTAGTCTATTTATATATTGAGAATGTCTTTAATTTACTCAGAATTGTCTTTGATTTCCTTCAGAATCAGTCTGGCCAAAGGTACTCCTCAGAAATCTTTTAAATGATTTACAGGTTGAGGCCAGTTGTAAGCCAGCTGTGATCTCAATAATTTTCCATCTGTGAAAACTTGAAGTTCCCACAGCACAGGGTTTGAATACCTATGCAGACAGCATTTTATATTTAGTATTTATTATTTTAATATTTTTCTACAAAAAATCTGTATCAGTTTAAATGAATTTATTTTGATCTTCATTTGTTAAAATAAAAAATAACTATCAAATTTCCATTTTAATCAATATACGTTTGGTGGTTTAAGGTTTTTTATACATTTGAAAGGAACTGTAAATCAATTCTAAATGATATTTTTGCTTTATTTTAATAAGGGTGCTGCAGCAGGCACTAAAAATGTTCAGATATATTTTCATAAGCAACATTAAAAATGGAATTCATTCTGAAAATGTGCATGCAGGCTGTGCACATGGTGTGCAGCATCATTTTAACTTTAATACTAGCAAAATTGTTACAAAATCATTTTAAGTTTAATATTACCAAAATTGTTACAAAATATAATTTTACAAATTTATTTTATGGTTATTTATTAAAAAACAAATTTTTAACAAAAATGTGTTAACGAAGCAAAGTACCCAAACTTTCACTGTGTACTTTTTTCCACTCTTGGAATCATGGCATATGGTAGAATGAATTATGCATGAATGAATTGTAATGTCTTTGGTGTTTGATTGTTGTACAGTGACACCTCCTGCATAGTAAGCATTTCTGGATATAAAATCCAGTGCAGAGGTAAGTAGGTAAATAGAGTGAGAGACAGAGAGAGAGAGTTACATTTGCATGCCCCAATCAAAATGTTATTTACTGGGAATAACTTGGCAAGTAAAAGATATAATATTTTAAGCAAGATAACTGTTTTGTGTCCATCTTTTAAAGTTTAACAAAAAAGATTCAGAACAAAAGTTTGGGCACCCTGCATGATCAGTATATAGTAACATCCTCCTACGTATTATAGCTTATACACTTTTTGTAGCCATCTAAAATTCTTGCTATTCTTGTCTTTGGGTATTTTGACCAGATTTCCTTGCAGACGTCTTCATGTTCTGTGAGGATACTGGGCTATCTTGCTGCACTGCCCTTTTGAGGTCTATCCACAGATTTTCAATAATGTTTGTTCTAAGGAATGTAAAGGTCATGGCACAACCTTTAGCTTCCACATCTTGAGATGGCCCATTGTTGATTCTGAGGCGTGTGGTTATGAACATCCCTATTTTTTACAGACTATTATGTTTTTTTTCCAGAAGTTGGTGAATGTAATTGAATCCATTCTTAATTCTGCCTGAAGTGTCACAATATATTCTTCATGAAACCTGTTTTTCATGAAGGTCATATTGTGCAGGTGTGTAATAATGCACCACCACTCCAGAGTCTGCTAAATCTTCCTGAAGGTTGTTTGGCATTCAATAAAAAAATTTTGATTTAGCTTTTAAGTTCATAACTTGACCTGCAATCCTCCTGTTAACTAACATTTCTTAATTATGAACTGGGAGAATAGCTACCATAAAATGATTTGCCTCTTATAGCTCTCCTGCATTGTGAACATAAACTATTTTAATTGTAGTTCTAGGCAGATGCTTAGAGGGGTCCTACATCCTAGGCTGCTGATTTTTTAAGAGTGAGAGCCCTGAAATTTGCCTGACCTGTCTGTCCTAACAATGACTGTGAACATTTTGCCTTTTAGAGATCAGTTCATCTTCCACCCACTTAACTATTCAATGTAAGGTGTGTAATACATACATTACCTGTGGGCTGCTGTGGGTGTCAGACACCCACAGACACTGGGCCAGTAAACCCTGATGAATCAATCAAAAGGGACATTAACTTGGACTCAGTTAACTCAGATTCTTATAGTGGTATAGAAAAACATTTTTTCTATTAAGTATTAGAATTTTATAAATATTAGAATCCTATGATCCAAGCAGAACTCACTGACTTTTTCTGACTTTCATTGAAGTTTTATTCAAATTAAACAGACATGTCAAAGATGATGACAAAATTTGATTCATTTTAATTTTGTACCACAGTCACTTATAGTTTATTGTACCACATCCATCTCTATCTGTCTCTCATTTTCATGCATATTGATTTACTTAAGTTAAAAAATTTGCAGAATAGCTAAAGCATGAGCGGTGACCTCAATTTACAATACAGCCATTCAGCCAATCAGGAGCCAAAACTATTGGCATCCATGAAGTGGCCAGCAATTAAACCAAAATACTTGTGAAGAGACCTCAAAGCAGCAGCTGGAAGAAGGCAACCAGCAGAGGGGAAGAACAAACTCGTGGCTGCAGTTTAGTTCTGTTTTGAAATATATCAGATTTACTTATAAAGAGCCTTATACATGATTCAGTATTAAATCATTTAAAACAGCTCTGAATGCAGCTCCAGAAAGATTAAGAAACAGCTCTGCTGCTCTGTTGATTTGTCTCCATACATCCATGCAATCTGTTTCAATTTTGGTTACTGTAATTAAAGCAGCGCAGAGAGAGCTGTGGGTGGAAAAAAGGACACCATAACTTAATCAGTAGTGCTGCAAATTTTGTGTTATGTGGCTCCATTGCTACTGAGATTTATATAAAAAAAAGTGCCTTTGTGGGTGATGGACTGCTAGTACACTGTGTGTACACTGGCTTTGTGTAAAGTGTAAATCTAAAGAACCAACCTAAGACACCAAATCATGACTACACTTGGGGATCAATTGTACATAATACTTACACAGAGGAGTCAAATCTTTAAACACATGCCTGATATGCTTACTGTTTGCAGCCTTAAACCCTGTAAGTTGTGGTGCTGTGGATGTGGAGCCACAGCAAAGTATACTTTCTTCAGCATCCAAGAGGTCTGTGGACATACGTGTGCACTCTGTCACTGGTTTATGGTTTATCCCTCCTGGTATCTGTTTATAGGTACTTCCTACCACTGAGCAGGAGCTCCATACAAGCCTTCTGTATTGGAGATATCAAGCCCAGTTTTCATTATAATTTGGCCCTTGCCTAAACTGCTGTGTTCTTCACATCTGTACTTCCAGAATTTCCATCCATCCATCCATCCATCTTCTTCCGCTTTATCCGGGGCCGGGTCGCGGGGGCAGCAGTCTAAGCAGGGAAGCCCAGACTTCCCTCTCCCCCGACACCTCAGCCAGCTCCCCAGGAGGGACCCCGAGGCGTTCCCAGGCCAGCCGAGAGACATAGTCCCTCCAGCGTGTCCTGGGTCTACCCTGCGGTCTCCTCCCGGTAGGACGTGCCTGGAACACCCCCCCAGGGAGACGCCCAGGGGGCATCCGAAACAGATGCCCGAGCCACCTCAACTGGTTCCTCTCGATGTAGAGGAGCAGTGGCTCTACTCCGAGCTCCTCCCGGGTAGCCGAGGATCTCACCCTATCTCTAAGGGAGCGCCTGGCCACCCTGCGGAGGAAACTCATTTCGGCCGCTTGTATCCGCGATCTTGTCCTTTCGGTCATTACCCACAGTTCATGGCCATAGGTGAGGGTGGGAACGTAGACTGACCAGTAAATGGAGAGCTTCGCCTTTCGGCTCAGCTCCTTCTTCACCACAACGGACCGGTACACCAACCGCATGACTGCGGCGGCAGCACCGATCCGTCTGTCAATCTCACGCTCCTTCTCACCCCCACTCGTGAACAAGACCCCGAGATACTTGAACTCCTCCACTTGAGGCAGGACAACTCCACCGATCTGGAGAGGGCAAGCCACCCTTTTCCGGTCGAGAACCATGGCCTCAGATTTGGAGGTGCTGATTCGCATCCCAGCCGCTTCACACTCAGCTACGAACCGCTCCAATGCCTGCTGAAGGTCCTGGCCTGAAGAAGCCATCAGGACAACATCATCTGCAAAAAGCAGAGATGATATCCTGTGGTTCCCAAACTGGACCCCCTCCGGCCCCTGGCTGCGCCTAGAAATTCTGTCCATAAAGGTTATGAACAGAACCGGTGACAAAGGGCAGCCCTGCCGGAGTCCAACATGCACTGGGAACAGGCCCGATTTACTGCCGGCAATGCGCACCAGGCTCCTGCTCCGGTCGTACAAGGACCTGACAGCCCTTAACAGAGGGCCCCGGACCCCATATTCCCGGAGCACCCCCCACAGAGTACCCCGAGGGACACGGTCGAATGCCTTCTCCAAATCCACAAAACACATGTGGACTGGTTGGGCAAACTCCCATGAACCCTCAAGCACCCTCCGGAGGGTATAGAGCTGGTCCAGTGTTCCGCGGCCAGGACGAAAACCACATTGTTCCTCCTGAATCCGAGGTTCGACTAATGGCCGAATTCGTCTCTCCAGTACCCTGGCGTAGACTTTCCCGGGGAGGCTGAGAAGAGTGATCCCCCTATAATTGGAACACACTCTCCGGTCCCCCTTTTTAAACAGGGGAACCACCACCCCGGTTTGCCACTCCAGGGGCACTGTCCCCATCCGCCACGCGATGCTGCAGAGGCGCGTCAGCCAGGACAGCCCAACAGCATCTAGAGACTTGAGATACTCTGGGCGGATCTCATCCACCCCCGGAGCCCCACCACTGAGGAGCTTACAGACCACCTCAGTGACTTCCGCCCGGGTGATGGGCGAGTCCTCCTCAGAGTCCTCAGCCTCACCTTCTACATTAGAAGACTTGATGGTGGGGTTAAGGAGGTCCTCGAAGTATTCCTTCCACCGCCCAACGATATCCCCGGACGAGGTCAGCAGCTCCCCGCCCGCACTGTAAACAGTGTCGGCAGGGTACTGCTTCCCCCTCCTGAGGCGCCGGACGGTTTGCCAGAATCGCTTCGGGGCCGACCGATAGTCCTTCTCCAGGGCCTCCCCGAACTCCTCCCAGCTCCTGGTTTTTGCCTCCTTGACCGCCCTAGCAGCAGCATGCTTAGCCTCTCTGTACCTGTCGGCTGCGTCGGAAGACCCAGAGGCCAACATTCTTCCAGAAAATTCCAGGCCAAAATTCTTCCAGAATTTCAATTATGAGAATTGTCTGTTCAGTTACCATTTATCTGATCAGCCATAACATTAACAACACTGACCAAGTGAAGTGAAGAGCATAACACTGATTATCTGGTCACAAAGTCAAGAAGTGGTGTGTAACTGTCATGCAGCAATTGAACAGTCAGTCCTTGAAGTTCATGTATTGGAAGCAGGAAAATGGACAAGTATAAGAATCTGAGGACTTTTAAAAGGTCCAAATTGTGATGGCTATACAACTAGGTCAAAACATCTCCAAAACATCAAGCAACCTTATGGGGTGTTCTTGGTATTCAGTGGTCAATACTTACCAAATGTGTTCCAAGGATGAACAACTGGTGAACCGATGAAAGGGTTAAGGGCAACTAAGACTCAGCGATGTGTGTGTGGGGTGTTCTCAGTATGCAGTGGTCAGTACCTACTAAAAGTGCTCCAGGGAAGGACATCTGGTGAACTGATGACAAGGTCAAGGGCACTTAAGGCTCAGTGATGAGTATAAGGAATGAAGGCTAGTCCACCTGGTCTGATCCCTCAACAGAGCTACTGTACTACTGAAAAAGTTCATGCTGGCTATGTTTTGTTGTGTGCATGCCTCGGGTGGAAAGGACTGCTTTTGTAATAATTAATATATGGCTCATCATATTAATATGTACTGTTTTTATGCAATAATCAACATTATCCATTTAATATCTGATAAGAGATCATGTTTGGGCTCATCTGTCTATAGTCATATTTAGTCAATATCATATGTATTTCTTTACAAATACTTAATAAATAAAATATTATATAAATAAAATATGTATATTATTTAAATTCAATATTATACATTTAATATTTTAAATATGAACTCTTCAGCCTATGGTTAACCCTTTAACATTCAGCTCAGCTTTTTGGTAGCGCACAATTGGAGTAACTGTATCTTACCGAAGATGTTAAACTTGACTATAACATCTCTACTAATCAGAGATATATTAGGCTACGAAATCAAATAGACCTTTTCAGAGGACTTCAGCAACAAGTAATCTATCATCAATCACACATGTTAGTTGTTTTTGGTGGAATTTCACTTTAACACAATCACACAGAAAATAAATCTGTTTAAAAAGTCACAGATAACACATTATTGTTTTTTTTTTTTTTTTTTTTTTTTTTTTTGTATTTGTGGTTTATATTCTGATTTTATTCCAAATATTTGTTAGAGGTGTATGTGTGTGTGTGTATATATATATATATATATATATATATGTATATATGTGTATATATATATATATATATATATATATATATATATATATATTTTTTTTTTTTTTTTTTTTTTTTTTTCCAGCAAATCTGGGATCTTTAAAAAACAGCAATAGTTCTAATAGTGACATGCAGTGCAGACACAGAAACATTTCTTGTTCGTTTATTGTATAGTTCATGTAATCTATATCAGTTATGCAATATTCAGGTGGGAAAATGTTCTGCTTGGAACAGTAAACTTTTTTTTTTTTTTTTGCCATATCATATTGTTTTGCTTTTGTTTTCTCTCAGTTCATTTTAATGCATTACTATGTTTGGTTAGGACACCCAGAGATATTTAGAACTAATTTCCAGTATTTGAAATATGCCCAAATTCAGAAATTCAGACATCACTTCACAGCACTGTAGATTTATAAATGTCACCATCTTCCTTGTTAGGTATATCAAGTCAGTGTATTGGATTATATGTTTATTATTAGATCATATGCATAATATTATATGTAAATGCAAAATATTGAAAATGTCCTTGAGGAGAGTAAAACTGGTAGCAGACTCAAGCTTCACCATTCTGCTTCACAGACCTACTAAACCTGCCAATTAACAGGTAAAAGTATAATCAGGTGTCTTCATCAGAAAGAAGCGTTTGGCACTCTGGGGACCAGGAAGTTGCCCATTCCTGCTCATGCAAGTATATTCTCTCTTGGGATTTGTACCTTTCACTATTTAAATCCAGCTCTAAACCATTAAAACAATAATAATACAATATGAAATAAACAAAACTAACATAACTATGGTGGTATACATTCATTTCATTTACAGAAGACAAACTAGTGGACTACAGGTAGAGGTGATTTGCTAGATCAGTTGTCAGGAGGAATAGTGTTACTTCTTCACACAACTGATTTCAGTGCACTGAGGATTCTGTATGCCCAAAAATAAGGCATGATTGGAATCAAATAAAATGTTATTTGTGCAAATGTAATATTGATACATGTGATTACAATATTAGTGAGGAAATGTATGTGTATTGTGGAAAACTGTAAATTGAAAGGAGGCTCTAATTGCCTGTTGAAGGCTCTAAGCTTGGATATAAGGTGAGATATGATTGGTCATGGCTGGTGCATGCCCTCACTGCAGGCAATTTGTCAAAACAGCTATCAACTGGGCAAAATGTCTTTGTAAGTCATGTCGAGATACTTCATAAGGCACCAAGAGCATTGGGGGCAGCACATAGAAAGTTGTTTGAATGATGTTGGGTGGGGATTTCATGAATTCCATTTATGAATTTGACTCTGAAACAAAAGCAGTTAGTACTCCAACCTGCATGAAGACTCTGACTGATCAGTGGAAGTGGGGCTATTGATGTCACTGAATCAAGTGGGTGGTCTATGGTTTCCCTTAACCAGCTAGTGCCTCCTTCTTTGCCTTTAAAGGCTTTTAGTTTCAGTCACTAGAAGTTTGGTAGCACCTATGCTTGAGACTTGAAATACATCTTAACTGGTTGTATGTAAGTGACAATAATTAGAAAAAACTACTGCGTAGATTGTTGCATAGAGATTATCCACATAAACAGGCATTATGTTAAATGATCTCTTAACCAAGTTTGAAATCACACACTTTTTCCACCCCATATTGAATATATACTTGTTGGTTTGTCTGTTGTAATAGTTTAGGAAACATATTGTTTTTTTTCAGTCAATCTGTATTCCCATGCCGACTTACTGAATTTAAATTGAATTGAATTGAGTTGAATTTGGGTCTCTGAGGTTGTTAAAATATTATATAATATACACAGTGAGACTGCTCTGTGACTGCACACTAGTGAACAGTATCCTACTAGATAGTGAAATATCTCAGTGCAGATAAATTTGTGAGACTGCAGCCCTGGTTCTGTCTGTCTGAAGCTGTGACCTTTTTATACTTGACTGGAGAAAACAGAATACTGAATGAATTTAAAGGATGATTAACTGATCAAAATGCTGTAACCTGTGGAGAACTCATTTTCTAACACAAACCCCAGGGTGCATTTTGTTTTAATTACCAAGTTTCCCAATCAGTGAAAACAACCAGCTTGGTGCAACCTATATTTTAGTAGTTTGTAATCTTGTAAGAGCAGCTTAAATGTTTAAACTGAGCTGAAATGGAATAGATGTTCAGTTGGTACTACTGGCTTCTGATGTTTACCTCAGCTGGAACTCTGTCTCGACTCTATTTAGCCTACAAGATCACATTCTTCTGTTCATTTCCTGTAAAGTCCTTTATAAAATGGTAATTATATGCCTCTGTGATTTTATAGTTTATAGTTCTTCACCATCTATAGCTTCAGAAAAGACAAAATAGCTCACTATATTAGTATAGCTAACCTCAGGCTGCACAGTCACCACAGATTTTACTATGTCTTTACTATACAAAGAGCACTTTTGTGCATGTTTGCAAAATAAAACAGCAATAAGTGTTGACTAGCAATCATTTAAATTTTTCTCATGAAACAACAACTGGAAACCAAGATCCAGATTCAGCTAGTCACAAGAAGGTTCAGAAAAAATTGTGCAGAGAGGGAAAATGAGAATGGCAGCTTTTACTCCTATTTCTTTCTTTCGTTCAGTGTTCAGATTTCTGAATAAAGTCTCAGAGAAGGGATAATACTGATACATACAAATCATATCACTATACAAAAATAGTGAAGTACATTTCATTTTTTTCTACTATCAAGTAGTACTTATTATTATACATATCCTTGTCAATATAAACATGATAAAGGTTATTGCATTTTCAGCTCAAAAACATCATGGAGGTCAACTCCCAACAGGACTTCTGAGATATAAAGTGTTTTAGTCGCCAAAAACAATTGCATTTTTATCAAAATATAGTCAAATACAAATACATAAATTCTGTTGTCTTTAAATTTCCTTATGAAGGAAAAATTGTATAAAACAAGGCAAGTTGATTTGTGTAGTATCTTTCATACCCAGCGGCAAATTCAAAGTGCTTTACATAAAGATAAGATAAAAAAAAAGATATTGAATCAATTAAAGCAAAAAGGTATTTAAAAATCATTAAGAAAAACAATTGTATAATTTGTATTAATTTTTAATTAAAACAATTAATTAAACATAGAGTATATTTAAATGAAATAAAAATTAATATAAGAGAATAAGAGCAGTGCCATTACAGGATAGGAGATTAAAAGTGTTAGCTGAGCTAAGCCACAGTCAAACAGGAGCACGTTTTCAGTCTGGATTTAAATTGTCCAGTGTTGAGGCTCTTCTGTGCTCTCTGTAACTGATTCCATTTAACTTTGCAGCGGTTATAACCTTCGTGCTGCTTTTCCACATTTAATTAATTTACCTTCAGTATGACTGACTCATTCCATAGGATTTGAGACTTCTGCTTAGCTCATAATGCTGCATCATATCAGAGAGATATGCTAAGCCATTGAGACATTTTTAGACCAGTACTAGTACCTTAAAATCTGTTCTGTAACAGACTGGTAACCAGTATAAGGATTCCAGAATGGGAGTGATGTGTTCCCTTCTTTTTCTCCTGGTAGAACCCTGGTAGCTGAATTCTAAATCAGCTGAAGCTGTCTGATTTTTGGAAGAGCAGTTAGGAGACTGTTACAGTAATCATTCCTGCTGGAAATAGAGGCATGGATGAGTTTTTCCAGGTCGGCTTTAGACAGAAAATCTCTAATCTTTTTAATGTTCTTAAGGAGATGAATGTGATTTAGTGACTTTTAACTGGCCAGTGACTTCAAAACTGAGATCAGAGTCTATTAGTACACCAAGGTTATAGGCTTGCTCTTTAGATTTTAGGGATATTGAATTTACATAAGCAGCTAATTTGTATACTACCATTTCTATTCCCAAATGAAATCATCTCTGTTTTTATCTTTATTTAACTGCAGAGATTCCTCAATACATCAATCAGTAATGCATTCAAGGCACTTACACTGAGAATTGAGGGGATCATAGTAATTCAGACTGAGGGCAAAGTAGATCTGAGTGCCATCTGCATAGGCATGGTAGGACATCTGATAGTCCCTCTAATTTCACCAAGAAGAGTATGTAGACTGAATAAGGTGGCCTGAGGTGGAGCCCTGGGGAAAAACACAGGTGACTAGAACAGATTCCCAGGTATATCTATAAGACTTTTGTGGTCAACTGTATCAAACGCAGGATAGGACACAGATTCATTGATGAGATGCTTCCCTGATATAAATTTTAGTGATAAAAAACCCTCATTACATCTCAGTTGGTGCTAATTCAGGGGCCATGATAGGTTACTTTGTTATCCTGTCAACTACAGTGAAGAGTACTCTGCTATTGTTAATGTTATTGTTGATAATGGGGGACAAGTATTGTGTGTGTGACAAAGGGGTGTGTGTGTGTGTGTGGTGATGTGAATCGGTGTGTGGTGGGGTTATTGTTCCAGTACACTTACTCCAAAAGCACTATGATTTCTGCTGTGTTATTCATATAAATGTTCATGTTTGTTTACACGCAGTTTGTACGCACGGCACAAACCGTTAAGTGTTGATGTATTGTGTTTTGGCGAGTTGAAGCCGTTGTCAGAATGGCCCTGGCTGCGCCTTCAGTCGGTGTCGGGCTGTGTATCACAGCCTCCTCAAGCAGGCATCGCCGGCATTCGCCATTTGAGGGAGCAGGGTCGGCGGGAGACAGCAAAGGAGAACAAGCAGCTGCTTGTTGGTAAAATGGCTTCATCGCGGTGGCAGTGGGCTTCCTCTGCCTCGCTGCCGTCTGGCTCGCTCAACGTTGAATCAATTACTCTCCCCTGCTGGTGAATGAGGCGCTTGTAGGCTCTTTCTCAAGAAAACCAAAGCGGCGCGTAAACGGGATCTGCAGACAGAAAGCAACACCTGTCCGCGACTCCGCCGCTGATTGTGTTCATTAAAGACATGTCTGTCTCTTTAATCGACTCCTCGACTCCTCAGCCGGGCGGCCGCAGCGCTCTGCCCTTCTGCCTTCACTTCTCATCTACCAAAACAGACGTGCTTTGCTTATGTGATCTGTTTCCATGTGACTTGCGTCAAATAAAAGTGGAAGCAAACGTCTCGTTTTTAATCGAAACGAACCCGCAGTGCGAGATCCGCGCCGCGTTTCGTCCCAACTGGCCGCGCGGCAGGGCTGCGCGGAGCCTCCTGAGCGGGCGCGGTGAAGTCCCGGGCGGATTCGCGCCAGATCGGGTCCGCTTTCGCTCCTGGCCTGAAGACGCTCGGGGCGTCGGACGATTACGCTGCGACGCACTGGCCGGAACTGTGTCGCGGGCCGGGTGGCCACTGTGGCAGACACAAGCACACAGGAGGAGCAGGGACACTAAAAAAAAATGGCGGGGCGGAAATAATTCCCGGCCGATAATAGAGTTTAAACCGCAGGAGGAGTTCAGACCGCGGAAGGCCGATCAGGGAGATTTAGGGGCCAACAGCGGAACTCGGTCGCGGGGTGACGAAAACGCCCGCATTGTAGCGGAAACGGGTTTTGCCCAGTTATCAGGGCGACAACAGAGCCGTCGGGCCAATGGAAGGCCTTCTCCTGCCTCCTCGACGGGCTGAGGAGGAAGGCAGGCCGCCGGCTGGGGAAATCAGAGCCGCCTTTTATTGCGCGCGTTTGGGCGCTCTCGGGCGGACTGGTCTGATCCGCCACACGCGAACGCCGAGCTCGCGCAGCTCGCGGCTAACAGGCGCGGCGGCTGACATTAACAGGCGCGAACAGCCGAACTTTCCTCCCGCACTACTGCACGCAGCGGCGCGGCGGCGCTGCGGGGCGTCGAGCGCGTTTAAGGGAGGATGTGAAAAGCAGAAAAGCCCTCGAGCTCCAGGTTGTGGTAGGTTCTTGATTTCACAACTTGTTTACTTCTAGTGAGGCGGAGTGAGGCTCAGCCAGGGGATCCGTCCGCCGTAAACCAGTCCATCTCATCTGGACTGAAGCGCAGCTGTAACCCCGCTGCTGGAGCGGGACTGAAACGGGACGCGGAGGATGTCCAGGCCTGTCTGTGTGTTAAACGTCTGTCTGTTTTATTCAGGATTTCAGTTTTTAGCTCAGGGCTTTGCTTGCTAATCATCAGTTCGCCATGTTCTTAGACCATGTTTACACCGAAGAAATGGCAGTTTAACATCTGTGCTGTTTTAATCTCACACTTACATTTTAATTTTGTTTTAAATAAGAAAAATAACTTTGATGTAAATCATATAATCACAATTGCTTGTTAAGTTTGGTAAAACGTGACAAATAGGTTTCTCCTGTGCACTTAAATTATGAGCTACAAAATATAATTAACATAGTGTTAAAGTATCTGTGTTCAACTTTAATCTCAGAAACTCAAACTGCTGCGTGTTTGAATATTAACCTTTGTTAGAGATGCTTTCATGGCATAGTAATACAGACTGTACTCTGACATCATCCTCCAGAAACCAGACCATTTCCTCAAGAACCAGCTGCTTGGGTTCTGTTTTGCAGGAAGTAAATCATTTACCTCATAACAGATGCAATATACTAATCTGTATCTTGATATGGTATTTATGGCCTTTTTGCAGTCTTTATGATTATTTATAATAAGTGTTTTATAATAAGTGTTTTCTGGGTCAAAAACTCAAATTATATTTACAAATGTCTTCTAAGACTAAAAAGTTTGTATTGAAGTTTCTATAGGTATAGATAATAGCATTGGTATGTAGAAGTGTGCATGTGTTCACTGGTATGGTGTTGAAGTAAAAACGTGTTAAATTGTTTGTGTTTTCTTTTTGCCTCTTTTTAAAATTAGGATGAGGAAATTGACAGCAGAGAGAAGAACTGTCAAATAACTGTGCTCCTGGTCTTCCAGTCTGGACTTACAGAAGTTTGATCCATCCAGTGGACATTTTGAACTTTTACGTTTTTCTTTGACTTGAACTAAACTGGAAAGACAAGATTTATAAGGAACACAAATGGGGACCATTTCTATGAATGCCTGTGAGATAAATAAGTAGAGAACATTCCCTGCACTTGGTAAGATTTTGAATTATTATAAGCAACAAACTGCCATTATACAATATACATTTAGTTATGTACATATATATATATATATATATATATATATATATATAAACAATTTGTGTATATGTGTGTGTGTGTGTATGTATGTATGTATGTATGTATGTATATATATATATATATATATATATATATATATATATATATATATATATATATATATATATATATATATATCTATATATATATCTATATATATATATATATATATATATATATATCTATATATATATATATATATAAAAAAGAATATACACACACACACACACATATATATATATATATATATATATATATATATATATACACACACACATATACACATATATATATATATATATATATATATATATATATATATATATATATATATATATACATACATATACACACATATATGTATATGTGTATGTATATATATTGTATATATATATATATATATATATATATATATATATATATATATATATATATATATATATATATAGACACACACATATATGAATATAATTTAATTTGAACTCTTAATGTAAACCAAGATGCTGTGTGCACCAAATGACACATTTTCCACACTTAATGGTTAGTTAAAATACTGGAAATTAAATTAAGTTTATTCAAATATAGATTTAAAACTCAGACAGTATTTGATTAGAAAATTATTAGGTATTTGTGATTTTTTTTTTTTTTAAATCATTGACAAGTTCATGCATATCAGTTATTTAATTAGTGGTGTCCTTTTTACTGCAGCAGCAAAGGAACGGGAAGAAACAAGAGGAGCAGCCTTCAACAGTGAGAGGGAAATGTTCCAGTTTGGAAAGTACCCCATGGACATTTTAGAAATGCTTAGTGGACACCAGGCTCACCAGTTCAAAGGCCTGGGGCTGGAACGGCAGCTGCAGCACCAACAGCAGGTTCAGCTTCAACACCAGCAGCAGCTTCAGCAACAACAGCAACAGCAGGGTGAGGCCTCTGGTGCACTCCTCTCTGGACTGGGCCTAGGGTCCCTTCAAGGATCTAGAAGTAATGCATTTTCAGATTCCTCTTCAATCTTTGCCAAAATGAGTGCACCCCCTCCTCCTATCCCACAGCAAACTCAGTCATCTTCACAAAGCTCACGCAAATCTAGCAAGATGAGCAGCAGCAGCAGTGGAAGTGGGACTTCAGCATCTGGTTATCCGCAGTTCCTACGTCCTTTTCACCCTGCAGAGGCTGCTCTAGCTCAAGAACAACTTCACTCAGGGATGGGCCGTTTTGATTTTGCTGGAGGAAGTAGTAGCAGTGGTTCTGGGGTAATTGGAGGAGTTGTAACATCCGCTCCCCCTCCACCACCCTTGCACCCTGGCCTCTCTGTGCCTCAGCCATCACCTGGACCATCCTCTTCATCCCCTTCTCCCTCTAGTTCAACCACCACATCTAATAACCCCCCTAGCAGTAGCAGTACAGTGGCTGGACTTGTTGGAGCCCAGTCTGATGCCCGAAGTTTACACCAGCAGTTCAGTTGCATGCTTGCAGCCAACCAGTACTTCCTCTCTGGAGTGCCTGCCAATGCCAGCTTGGAGCAGTTTTTAGTTCAGCAGGGTCCCCATAATCATCTTGGTCTTGCTGACTCAAACACAGGCCTTGCTCCTCCCCCAGCCCTTCATCCCTCTCACACCCATGCTCACCCAGCCCCTCAGCCCCAGCAACAGCAGCAACAGCTACCACCCCATGCCTTGTCTCACCCTCATAGCCATGCCCACCCACATCACCCTCTGCACCCTGCCCCCCAACCTTCACCTCTCGGTGGGTTTGATTTTCAAGGAATCCCTGTTCTTTCCTCCAATCAACTAGCTTCACTAATGCAACAAGAAGCTGGTATTCCTCTCCCACTCCCACTCCATCTTTCTGTCCCAAAAGATGATGGGAAGGGGGATGGTGGATCTGGTGCTGGAGGAAGTGGAGGTAGCGGCAGCAGGAGAAAGAAAGCAATGGCTGGTTACCTGCCCCAAAGAAAGACAGATGGTGGTGGTAGTAGTAGTGGTAGCAGTGCTACATGCCACAACAGTTCTGGGGCACATAGTCATGATGGGTCTTCTGGCCTTGTTGGAGGAGGTGGAGGGGTCGGCATGAGGGGTCTTGGTGGTGACCCCTCCTCTATCCTCTCCTCTTCAACAGCATCCTCCTCCTCTTCTTCAGCTGTCTCTTCCTCCTCTTCCTCTGCCCCCTCCTCAAACTCTGCCTCTGCCTCTGTCTTAGTATCAAATGTTTCACAAATGCCCAAAACTGATAATCAGTCTGCCATGACTCCCACTGTTACACAGCCTGATACAGAGTCTCTCTTTCACTGTGGAGAATGTGGCAAAACATTCTCACACCTCCCTACTTTCCGTAGACACATACGCAACCATGGAGGACAGGTTAATGATCCAAACAGCAGTGCTAACACAAATCCAAACAGAAGCCACCAGCATCAGTCAGATACAGGCCTCCCTCACTCAACTCAGGATGGTATATCTCAGCAAAATGCCCACCACCAACATGAGCAAAATCAGCAACAGTCTAACCCAGACCCCTCTTCTTCTTCATGTCCAAGTCCAGATAAGAGTTACTGTTGCAATGAATGTGGGAAAGGTTTCAAGAAAAGAGGACATCTCCTTCAGCATGGTGTTATTCATTCTGGAGCACGTCCCTATGCTTGTTCTACCTGTGAGAGATCTTTTAACCGTCGTGAATCTCTTACTCGGCATGAGAAAATTCACGAGGATAAGCCTTACCGCTGTCTCGCATGTGGCCGCTGCTTTAGAGAGAGCACATCATTGCTTAACCACGCTGCCTCTGGTTCGTGTGACAAACCGGGAAGGGGCTCGAGATCAAGAAGCAGCGATGGCAGCAGCTCAGTGAGTTCAGAAGGCAAGGTAGAAGGGGATTTCCAAGGTCTAGGAGATGAAAAAGGTTTGGGATATGGGAAGACTGAGGAAAGTGGAGCGGGACTGTCCTGTGATGACCTGTATCAGCAGGAAAGAGGGGGTAATCCGAACCCTGCTGATAAAACAGAAGGGAAATATAATTCAGCATATTCAAGAGATCTCTACCAAACGTCCTACAGGGTTGACGACTATCGTCGGCCACAGGGTAACCCAACAGCATACACTGGAGATGGTTCTTGTAGTAACAGTATGCCTGGCCCTGCCCTTAGAAAAGCTCCCTTGGCTCCAACACTTCACCCACACCCTCCAAATCAGCAACATCACCACCACCAACCGCAGCCTCATCTTCCACTTTCTTCTCTCCTGGATGACTCTGAAGATGAAGTTACTAGTAGTGCCATGTCTGCTATTGCTGCAGCTGCTGCTGCCTCTGTCTTACCTGCTGAAATGAACACCAGTGGGGCACGAGAGGAGCGAAGGGACATAATTGGAGGTTTGTTAGGAGGACTTGGATTTGGAACTATGAGCGGCCCATCATCTACATCTGCAGGAAATGGTGGGAATGAAGAGTGCCTGAATGGATCCCTGATGCCCTTATCTCACCCCACTCAACAGCAACCTAACTCGCAAAATGCCGCGCCTAATGCCAAAACAAAGCGGCCACGTAAGCCTAGACAAAAGAGGGAACCTAGACCAGGTGGTATCCTTGGAGAGGGTGTAAAGCGGCGGAGAAGTAACCAGAATGGGCCTCGTGGGGAAGGAGAAAGGCCTTATTTATGCACTGTTTGTGGACGTGGCTTTGGCAGACGTGAGACCCTGCGCAGGCATGAACGTGTTCATACAGGGGAGAAGCCATTCCATTGTGATGTCTGTGGCAAAGATTTTCGAGAACCTTTCCATCTCACTAAACATCAGACTGTTCATTCAGGGGAGAAGAACTACAAATGTTCCCTGTGCGGAAAAGATTTTGGTTATGCGCAGAGTCTGAAACGACATGAAAAACTGCACCTGAGAGGGGATTTTAAGCCAAGACGCAGTAAAACCAAGTCTTCTGCAAACCGTGGAACAGTCAGTCAAGATAACAGTCAAACAAACCCTGGTTCCTATTATTCTTATCCTCAGGATAAAATTCAAGGATCCAGTGCTAGCACATCTAACCAGCCCCCTCCTAGGCTGTACACATGTGAAATTTGCTGGAAATCTTTCCGTCATCACTTCCACTTGACAGCCCATCACCAAGCTATCCATGAGCATGGAGGGGAGAAACTTTTCTCTTGTGAGGTGTGTGGAAAAGCCTTTGCTTACTCCAACAGCCTGACAAGACACAGGTTATCTCAGCATGGTTTGGCACGTGCCGGACCTCCCACCCAACCAACAGGAAGTGGATCAAGTGGAAACGCCTCATCCTTAACTGAAAGTGAAGCTGCTACCAATGCACTCCTTCACCTGGCTCCAGACAGTGGCACACATGGTGTACAGCAAACCCATTCAACCATCTCCCATACACAGCATCTTCACTCTCAAAGTGCTAGTTATTCTCTCTTCTACACACCAGAGTCTAATTCCCATGGTTCAAATACCAATGCCCCTACACACTCCCAACACTCACACTACTCGCACTCCACTGTAGGACCCCTCTCCCATCAACAACCAGTAACTGGAAAGGGGCAGCAAATTTATTCAGGTGTTACAGGAAACCCCATTCACTCGGCACCTCCTCATCTACACGTTTCACCTCCTTCGCTTCCTCAACACCACCACCAGCAGCAGCAGCAGCAGCAACAGCAGCACCAACACCATCACCACCACCACCAACATCCCTATCAGATGCCCTCACCGCACTTGGAAAATCCAGTTGTTCAGATACATGGAGATGTCCCAAAAAAGAAAAAAAAAAAAAAGAAAAAAATTAGATTAGTCAGTGGGGGGCAGCTGGTGAGGGAGTTCACTGATTTTGAAAACGCTCAAAGGTGTAGATTTTTAAAAAGGAAGAAACGCAGGCTTCGGCATCAACTGAAAATGAAAAAGTGGATCGCCCAGCTCAGGTGGGCCAAATATATGGGAGGAATTGGAATTAATGTAGGGGGCGCTACATGGCGGGCGGGCCGATTGAAGTTCAGAGGTCTGAGATCTTTAATGGTTCCTGTACGATCCTTCCCGTGCCCCATTTGTCCCTCCACCACTTTCATGAGACGGATAACCCTGTCAGTCCATCGTGTGACAAGGCATCCTCCAAGAAAACATGGTTGTCGAGCTCGACTGCGATGCATTGTGTGTGGCAAGCGTTCTCGAAGGCTTCTCTCTGCTCTTCGTCATCGGGCTCGGCATCTATCTCAAGGGTCTTTCTCCTGCCCCCGTTGCCCCTCTCGATTCTGGAATGGCACCCTACTGCAGCGGCACATTTTTGCTTGTCGGCGTGTTGGCGTAGGACGGAAAACATCACCAAAGGGGACTCATTATCAGAAAGCAGAGGATCATTTTGCAAGATCAGTTGGCATTGCGATGTACAGGCATTAAATATTTTCATCGGAAAGAAAATATGACCTTTCACACTGAGTTTTGAAAGCCAGAGAGAAACATGTGATCCGTCATAGTGGAAAATCTGCATTGAGTCTGCTACATATTCACACTTACCCATTATGCACATGGTCTCTGGCTTCAGCCAAGGGAGTGCCTCTTATAATAAATGACTTGGTTAACATGAACATTAAGCCTGTACCTAAAAAAGAAAGAAAAAATCCATTAAAGACATGGATCTCTAACATGGTTTCTCCAAAGGGGAAGAATATTTTAGATTATGAGACTGTTTTGGTAGCACCTTTGTTGTTATGGTAGCATCTCTATCCTCTAAAAATGCATTCATTACGTATTTTCGTAACTTTTTTTGTGCTGCGATGATGGATGCGAACCAGTAAGAGTGAACTAATCTGAACAGTAACAATCTTTCTCCAAATTAGTCCCCCTCTCCCATTATTACTCAGAGTTTGACAGTATAGTCTTTCATTATTCTCTGATATATGTAGCTTTCTGTTCCTTGTGGACTTGTGTTTTTATTGTCCTCAGCCTTTTCTTCTTTTTTGTCTTCTGTACAATTATTCAAATGCTTGCCCTGGAACTTAATGTTGCTGTTTGGGAAACTGTTAAAGAACATAATTGCATTCTCTAAGGACAACACTTACTAAGACACTTAAGTTTTTAAATCTTGACTATGCGAATCTAATGAACCTAGTGAACCTTTGAATCATTTGAAATTTGCTGCAGAACTGATGGGGAGGGAAAGCATAGCGCAATAGATGCCATGTTCCATGTGTTTAATGTCCCTTTTTTTAAATATGTAATTTTGTAGGTATTTTTATGACAAGTGTTATATCTTTGGTTAAGGTGGATTGGCATAAGAGTGGAGAAACCAGTCCGTACTGTAAAATGCGTATTATATTTTATGTATCTGTTGTTTTTGTTTGTTACTTTTTTTTTTATTCTTCAAAGTACAAGTTTTTTTTAATCATTTGTACTATTTGTGGGTGGGTGTCTGTATGTTGTAAGATGAGGGGCATATATGTATCAATGTGATTTCCTCCCCTCCCCCTCCCCCCCCCCCCCCTTTTTTTTTTTTTTTTACCCCATTTTGGTCTGTCTAACCTTAACCAGTTTAGCACAGTTCCCCAACACTATTGTATACATTTCAGTACTTTACTTAGCTCCTGTCCCAATGTTTTAATCTCAGTAAACTAAAATATGAAATATAAATACTAAACTATTCTTTTCTTTTTCCTGCGTCAATAAAAATGGTGAGTCCCACAGAAAACTAATAAAAAGGCTAAAAAGTCATTTGAAGAAGTTTGATATTTTTAGATCCTGTTCAGGTTCCAGCCTCTAGCTTTGGCTACATTGCTGCTGAGCTGATGGATTGTCTGCATTGTGGCACGTACGTTAAATAATTTATGAATATAAAATGAGAGGACTGGCCAGGTGTCTTACACCTGGTGCTGTGGTGCAGTGCTTTGCCTCTTTCAGGCTGTTTACCGCTCACATGTGCTGGCACATGCCCTCTGCAGTGCCACACTCCATTAGAGGCAGAGAGGAGAATGCCTGCAGGGACAGAGGCACAGAACCGTCTGTTGGGTTTCTTTCTCTTTCCTACCCAGTAAAGTCATGATCTCAGTGCAGTCCTGCTCAGCCTTATTTAAATAAGGTTTGTCCTCTCATCACATACGGTATGGTGGGGTTGTCTTGTTGCTATTCAAATTTGGATGAAAACCTTTGCTTTCATTTATAACTGTAACACTACTATAGAGACATATAAGACCACTAAAGAGTCCAACGTGCAATACAGAAGATCTTCACTAGATGGCGATAAAAGACCCACGTGCTGCAGCTGCCCATGTATTGGTCTTTTCAGAGGTGGACTATGAGTGGAAAATCCTCACACACTACAGTGTAATTAGTGGACCAAACATGACTTTGTTCTGGGTATGACAGAAATCAGGACTCTTTAATAAAGTGCTTGGATTAATGGGAATAAATGGGAAGCAGTGCATCCAAAACCAGTGACATTTAAGTGCTGGTCCTGGAGCATCAGACCAGTACACCTGATCCAGCTAATGAACTAACTTGCAAGCTCTTGCAGAGTTGAATTGTGAATGTGACAGCAGAAAAATGCTGAATGAAGTGGGGCATTGGTGCTTCAGGACCATGTCTGAGAATGAAAAATAAAGTCTAAGTATCAAAATAAATATATATGTATCATACAAATGCTTGGCCAGCTTTATCTGCTCTGTTCTTCATTAGATTTCTGACTGGACTTTTGAAGGACAGTAAGGTGTGGGCTCTGCAGCCCCTGCTGCAAGATTTCTCTCATTTCTACTAAAGGTCTGGAGTCCTGAGAAAGGTGTCTAAAGAGCAGCTGATGTCTGTTTTCAGTTTTCTACATGCGAGGGCAGATTCTATTTGATCTCTAGATCTTCCAGGACTCGCCTGCACTAATCCGCGGGATCTCGCCAGGCCTCCTTTGCATGTTGTTTTACTCCCGTCTCACGCGGCCCTCACATGGGGAGAAGTGTGGGAGGAGCGAATGACCTACATTTGTCCAATGAGATGCGGTGGAGGGCCGACACTGACCTACTTTAAACCAATCGCGTTGAGGCAGCGCTGCAGGTCGGCAACAACCGCGCGTGTTTAGGCCATGTGCTCGCGCCCCGTTCTGGTGCGGGCCTTAAGGTGCTGTTGAGAGCTATTTGTGTCGGCCAAATGGAAACGCTCACGTTTTGGTAAAGCAGAAGAGTTTAAAGAAACACTAGAGCATCATCATCATCATAATAATAATAATAATAATTATTATTATTATTATTGTTATTATTATTCATAAATAATATTGCTATTATTACCATTGTTACTATTAATATTGTTAATATTAATAATGTTACTATTAATACAACACGCATTAATAGTATTATTATTATCATTAATAATACGATCCGTGTTAATATTATGGTCATTAATATGTATGATTATATGACCTGTATTAATATTATTAATGTCATTATGCTGATGTTTGTGCATTTCTGAAGACTATACGGCTCTCCTCAGTTGACGGGTGTCTTGTTTGGACCTCGCTATGTCCACTCAGTAGTAAGGTAAAAAGGTAAAAGCCCCTCATGACTCTTCTATTCGCCTGACGGTGCATAAACCACCCTTCTGAGATCAGCCTGAGCCCCTTAACACGACCACCGCGGAGAACCGGGTTAGCCGAGTGGGCGTGGCCCGTCATTAATATGTGCAATATTTAAATCAGTCCGCCGCCGTTGGTCGCTGGCTCCCCCCTGCGTCACTCCAGGCGGGGTTTCAAGGAGTTTGTTTCATTAATATGAAGTAGCCCCGCCCCTCGCGCTCTCCCCCCCGTGAGAAGTGACGTCACGAGAGCTGCCCGTGTTCGTTCCAGCTGACTCGAGCCGCGTCCGCGAGCGCCGGAGAAACGGAGAGAGAGAGAGAGAGAGAGAGAGAGAGAGAGAGTGTGAGAGAGAGAGAGAGAGAGAGTGAGTGAGAGAGCAGGGAGAGAGAACAGGGAGAGAGGGAGATGTGCTCGGTTTACAGACTTTAGTGTTTTAATCTCGTTGGTCTCGGCTTCGGCTCTTTACTTGTGGACAGTCAGTCTTCATGGCCGAGCGTCACTTTCAGCTGGTTCGGTTTTTCGGGGAGCTGATGTGTCCTGACCGGGAGGAGCGTCAGCAGCGTTTGGAGGCGAGTGTGAGCGACTGAACGGTCCGCAGAGCTGCGCTCCTCAACTCAGCGCTTCAGTCCGAGCTCTTAAAGGCGCTGCGCTGCGCTCGCAGCTCGACCGGACGGAGACGCCTCTCTCTCCATGGGGACTGGACTGACAGCGCTCACTTCGGCCGGAATCAGGAGCTCCAGCCCGGCGTCGAACAGTCCCCTGTGAGACACCTGTGAGAGGAAAGGGTCACTGCGCTTCTGCCCCTCAGCGGCCGCACTGAACTGCGTTAGTGTTGTCAGGCTATGTCCAGACAACTTTCCCGACTTCTACCAGCAGAGCTCCCAGCTGGAGCCAGTCCACAGTTCAGCCCTGTTAACCCAGCGCCTTCTACTAATGGACACCTGAACTCTATGGCCAGTCTGAAATCTCTCCTCCAGCTTCCCATTAAAGCAGATAACAGAGCGAAAGACTGCTGTGACATGAAAGGTGAGTCTCTCTCTCTCCCTCCCCGCCCCCCTTCTGTCTCTCTGTACTCCCCTGTCTCTCTGTCCCTCTCTACCCACCCCCGTGTCTCTCTCTCTGTGTCTTTCTCTGTCTCTCTCTGTCTCTCTCTCTGTCTCTCGCTGTGTCTCTCTCTGTCCCTCTGTCTTTCTCTGTGTCAGTTTCAATTTAATTTTTCTTTATTGGCATGACTGTTCTTTTAACAATGTTGCCAAAGCACAGAAACATTACAACAGAACAATAATACAATAAAATAAATAGATAAATAGATAAAGTCTTTCTCTGTCTCTGTCTGTGCCTCTCTCTGCCCCCCGTGTCTCTCTCTGCCCCCCATATGTCTCTCTCTGCCCCCCATGTGTGTGTCTCTCTGCCCCCCTGTGTCTCTCTCTGCCCCTCTTGTCTCTCTCCCCCACTCTGTGTCTCTCCAACCCTCTCTCTGTGTCTCTCTCTGCCCCCCTCTGTCTCTCTCTCCCCTTTCTGTGTCTGTCTCTGACCCCCCTCTCTATGTCTCTCTTTGTCCCTCCTCTGTCTCTCTTCTCTGACATCCTCTTTCTGTGTCTCTTCTGCCCCCCCTCCTGTTCTCTGACCCTCTCTGCTCTTCCCCATGCTCCCTCTCTGCCCCGGTGTCTCTTTGGCCCCTCCTCTGTCTTTCTCTGTCCCCCTCTTCACTTCTCTGCCCTCTTTTTGTCTCTATGCCCCCCTGCTCTCTGCCCCTGTGTCTCTCCCTCTGTCTCTCTGTGCTCCCTGTTCTCTCCTCTCACTCTCTGCCACCCTCCTTCTGTCTCTCTCTGTCCCAACATCTCTGTGTCTCTCTCTCTGACCCATTTCTCTGTTTCTTCTCTGTGGTTCCCTCTCTGTGCCTCCCCCCATGTGTCTCCTATGATGCCCCCTTCTCTCTTGTCTTTCTCTGTCACCCCTCTCTGTCTCTCTGCCCCCTCACTCTTTTTGTCTCTCTATGCCCCCTGTGTCTATCTGTCCCCCTGTCTGTGTCTCTCTCTGACCCCGTGTGTCTCTCTCTCTCTCTCTCTCTCTCTCTGCTACCCTCCTCTGTCTCTCTCTGTCCCACCATCTGTCTCCCTCTGTTCCCCTCTCTCTGTGTCTCTCTCTCTCTCTGTCTCACCCCTTTCTCCTTCTGTTTCTCTCTGTCTTTCTGTCTCTATCTGTCTCTATCTCTTTGTCTCTGTCCCCCCTCCCTCTTTTCCTTCCTTTATCTCTAATGGTTGGACTCACAACCTTTACCCAGTATTCCCACTGATGTCAGTGATCTCTGTGTTAATCTGTTGTGGGAAATAGCAGGTATATAGTAAATGGTCGACAGCAGTAATGGTACAGCAGATTATGAAGATGGGGAAGATGATTTATGGTTGTCAGTGAAGACCCGAGCTGTTCAGAGAAATATGTAAAAGAAAACCACTATGACTCTATTTATTAAAGAGAAACACTCCAGAGCTCATTTCAGGTCATTTCAAATAAACCTAATTCAGTTGTAGCCATTAAAGGTGAAATGATTGGTATTAAAGGGATATCACTGTGAGCTGCTGGCCACACATGCATTAATGACTATGTTTCCTCTGTGCCCCCCTGGTGGAACGTGTAGGGCATAGCTGGCTCAGCGTTCCTTTTTTCTGGTAGTCAGGATGATGATGGTGATGAGAACTGAAAGATTCTGACCACTGTCATTTTTTTCTTCAAAAGCTAGAGCCTTTCCAGATTTTAGTAGGAAATAGATTTCAGATACATTCATATTAAAAGACAGAAAATCAGTGGCTCCATTTTTACATTTGTATTTACATTTTTACAAATACTGGTTCTGCATTCAGTGATTTTTTTTCCCTCTGCTTTTCCAAAGCTTCTTTTTGTTGGCTTTTTTCAACGCCCTCAAATACACCCACACTCTCCATCTCCCTTATTGCCTCTCAACCCCCCCACCCCCCAGCCTGCATGAGTACTAGCTGTTTCTATCTGTCAGCCTCTGATTCTTTCTTTCCTCACTTCTTTTTACAATCAAAATGTTCCATATGTGCAAATGTGACACTGATCTATACTGAACTGGGGATGATCATTACTGGCTATCTGATTTTGAAGCACTGTTTAGTAAAACCACTGCATTATCCCATGGCTTCAAAAGGTTAAGACCTTATAATCAGTCAGGCCCTAGTACCAGTGAATTTGGGGGCGTAAAGCAAAAAGAAACTGGGTAAGACAAAGGCTGTCTCAATACCAGAACTGTGCTCTCAGGAACAATACCAAGATTACTATCAGTGCTCAATAATAAAAGATACTAAAATGAATAAAATGGTAAAATTAAACATTTACTGGACTAAACACAGAAAAATGTATAAAAAAATTATCATGATTTTTGCAGACAATAGGTCAACCATAATCAATAAATAATCAAATTGTCTGCCAAATTGCAGAATTTAGAAAGTATTGACATTTCAGCTCTAATCAGACAACTGATCTAACACTCTATGATACAGCTGCACTGATGTGCAAGTGCATTTCCAGATTGATAATCAATAACACAATAAAGCAGTTTGATGCACTAATTGAGAGTACAGACTTACAGATAGAGCAAATAATGAGTCAATGACAGCAGTGACAGTTTGAGCTGCAAAAGAAATATAGTTCTGTAGTTCTTTTTAACAGCTAAATCTGCTTATGCTGTTCAGTAACCAGTGCTAAAAGCTAAAAATGTCCCAGGTGTTATTTTGCCCCCCAATTTGTTCTGAATCTTTTAATGCTGAGTATCAGCCAATACCAAACCGATTAAAATGGATGTAAAAGACTTTATTTTTAGTAACATTTTAAACAATGAGACTTATTATGGAATTATGGAATTATTTTGTTGCCTTTTTTAAACTATTAGGTTGTTTAATGTTTAATGTCTTATAGTCCAGGCTGCTTTAAAAAAAACTGCAGTTGAATGATGAATGCTCTATGATTTTGGTTCCTGTAGCATGTGTGAGTTCTTGCACAAGTAAAAGAGTGTTTCTGTTTTCACATGAATCTTTATATAGCTTCAGATTTGTTATGCTTTCACACAAAACATGATGTCAGTTATGTTCTACACTGCACCATGAGAAGTTCCTGATTGCTGCTGTGGCTGAGAAAATGTCCATTAATAGTGTACTGTGGACACCAGATGGGACTTTGAACCATGATGCCGATCCATTAAAATACACCTGGATTGATTTGTGATGCATGGAAAAGGACATTACCACTAAAAACTCAGTTGTTTTGCTTTGTTGATTGGGATTATTGATCAGTTATCACATGGAAAACAATGCAACAGTTTATTTAAATGTAGCTCCTACATTTGTCTTGAGCTGCCATAAGAATAAGAAGGAAAAGTGGAATTAAATTGTGTTTAGTTTTTATATTGTATCATAAACAAGTGCATAAGGTCTCATTTGAGGAAGGCATGCAGGAAGGCATGCAGTATACACCCTTGAAATGTAACTATCATTCTATATCCTTCTTCATTGCAAGTCATTCATTCAGAATAGCCAACGAATTTCCCTCCTGTCATGCTGCTCTTCATCTGTCCATTTGAATGTAGCCCAGAATTGCTAGTCTTGGAGGAAGCTTCACACTCTTGGCTGTGCATGACTATCACAATGTTACACGATCTGTGTGAGTTGTCTTGTAAAAAAAACAAATGATGATAAATAGTTTAGCTTGTTGAACATTTTTTTCTAGTTAGGATTAGTTTTTGTTGGCATTTATTAGATTTTGATAAACTGGAAGGTACTTAATGAACTTATTTTCTACGGTTTGCCCAAAACCACGTGGGGAAAAACACCAGTAATCAAATTCAAAATGAAAGTACTGTTTATTGGATTGATAATGATAGAAGAGAAAGAAAAGTAATTCTTATGTTAACATTAGAGAGATGAGTTTTAGTTAATGATCATTATCTGTGTTGAACTGATGCCAGCAGAAAATGAGAAAAAGAAAAATATTCAACACAATCCTGTATATATACAGATTGAAAAAACAGTGTGTTGTAATGTGTGTTTCCTCCTGTGGGGTGGGTTTGGGTAGTTTAAGGACGTCTAATGGCCTATCTGTGGTGGAAATATTTAATGAACTGTGGGGACTTAAATCATGTATTGTTATATGCAGGCAGATAACAATGCTATGTTAGTTTAGCATTGAGCAGAAGAGAACAAGACTACAACGCTTTGCCATACAGCACTGCTAAAATAAACTGACACTGATAGATGTATCACTGATATCATGATATAAAGCAAACATACTTTTGTCTGTTCTAGATAAAGACAAGCCCTTAGACTCTGATGAGGACTCACTGGGTGGGGTCGGGGGCGTGGCAGGCGGAGGTGGCACCATGCGCGGCTCCTCTCAGTCGGCTTTCTTGGGACCACTGCTGTGGGAACGCACTCTACCTTGTGATGGCAGCCTGTTCCAGCTGCAGTACATGGACCTGGAGGAGTTCCTGACAGAAAATGGAATGGGCTGCATGCCTTCAGGAAATGCCTCAAGTGCCCAGGCCCAAATCCCCTCGCAGAGCACACAATCAGCTGTACCCAGCCAGAGCTCCCAGTGCCCTCCCTCCTCACCTCCCCCTTGCTCCTCTTCTGCATCTTCCATCTCCTCCCTTTCCTCTTCATCATCCTCTTCCTCCCTGTTGGGTCTGGATGTGCCACAAGGCCCAACACCGGCTTTACTGGGAGGTCCTGAGTGTCTGCATGGTAAGTATTTGTATATGAGACTGTGTATGTGTGTGACTTTGTTTTCATATATTTTCTAAACAGAAATGTCCTGCCATTGTAAAATTAAAAAAAAAAAACCCAAAACACATGATTTGCCTACAAAATCAGCAGATCCTGTAGTGTTTTTACAAATCACATCTTTTTAGCTAATAAAGGTTAACTCTACAAAAGTCATATTACACATTGTGTACTTGCATATGTAAATGATTCATACGGTGTAGGTGGGGTAATCCAGGTCCAAAAAGTACAGATCTGCTCCAGGATTTTGTTTTGTCTGCCTGGAGAGTTATGCTACAGCCCCACTTCTTGCCTTTATATAAATAATGTGTATGGGCTTTTTTGCGAAATTTGGATATTATGCATTCATGGGGGTGTTGGGTTCAGACAACATGGTGGCAATAGAGGGTCCTCACAGTACTTCCAAAGCTCTTAATAATAAACTATAAATAATAATACTTAATAATAATAATTATAATTATACTTAATAATAAACCATACTCTTAATACTAAACTAATTCCTCAGGATAACCACTTTTTCCATGTGAAGAACCTTTACATATTTCAATTTAAGTGTCCTAACTAGCAAATGACTGGCATTTTTGTAACTCATATACTCATCTCTGTTAACAATGTCATGTTCTGATGTTGCTGAATTTAGGGAAATGGGGAAGGGTGCAACAGTGCAGTCTGAAACTTTATGTGTATCAGTCACCCACTGTAACTGTTCATCACCATGTTTAATATTGTGGTTGGTCCAAGACTGATAATTAATTTTGCACAAAGACTATATGATGCTCACTGATGACTGCTGTGGACACCAAATCCTATCACTGAACATGTAGTGTATCAGAGTTCTTTGATCAGCATGTTTTGCTCTGGGTGTTTGGATGCAACATGTAAAATCAGCCCTGAGAAATGCATTTAGGGTACAAGAAAACTATGACCAAAAATCAAAGGAATAGAGATGAAATAATGAAAACTCAATGTAAGCAGTAATGGTCTCTTCTGATGCACTGCTAAATAGCATACCCCTGTAAGCCTTTTTTGCGTCTTTTGATCACACTTATTCTGAGCACATCTATGCGAAAAGTGCAATAATTCATTTTGCTTTTATCTAAACAGAATGAATAGCGAGTCATGTGAGCCATCTTTTAACAGATGCTGCTCTACAGTTCACTCAAGTGGAATGTAGTAGTTTCCCATCCCAAGGCCAGCAGCCATATGTTATTAATAGAAGCAGGAAACCAAGGTACAACCATCATTTAAACTAGGGCTGTACACTATATTGTGTTTCAATAGCGACATTGGCCTTTGCAGTAGTAATGTCGCAGAAGGCTGCAATATGCAAATGCCTCCTCTGACAAATCACAAACATTTGTATGCTGCTCTCTGACCAGCCTCAAATGCTCCAGATGAGTGTTTGTGGGTGTTCTGATGAATCACACCCTGTGATCTAACGAATGTAAATAATTTGAGCCCAGGCCTGCCTTTTAAGCATGTGACATTGAGTGTTTTCAAGACAAAACAATAATTACAACAGTATCAGTTTTAGAAAGCTGTCAAAACTGACAATTAAACTGTTTTAATGTCCATCCATATTAATTAAACACTTGCAATTTCAATGCCTGTAAAAGATCTTCCCTACAGTACATTGTTCAGCACAGTTTTAGTTGAAAGATTTATTCAGAGGCATTGTAGAGAATGCAGCAAATAAAAACAGCTGAGGGATAAGCAAGCAAAAAGAAAGAGAGAGTGAGAGTGAGAGAAAGTGGACAGGGTGGGGGCTTTGCCAATGTGTATTTTCCTTGCATGTTTTCTTGTTCCCTTGCTCTCCCTCTCACTTGCTGTCTCACACGTTGAGGCCATGTGCAGGCGACTTGTCACGTGCTGATGCAGAGAGCAATGAAGTGAGAGAGCGATGGGTAGGGAGGGGTGTAGGAAGAGAAGGCGGAGCCACAGGGCAAGAGAACCAGGGAGAGGGAGTGCTTTTTTCAAAGAGCTACACTCTTAAAAATAAGGGCTCCTTAATGATTCTTGTTTTAGCCTGACAATTCTACAACAAACCTGGGTAACTTGTGTACCTTTACACCATGTATAAAATCACAATGCAAGACAAATGTAGGACACAGGCCATTAAGTAATGTCTTTTATAATAATGGCAACAACACATTCTTGGTAGAGATATCTTTCCTATGTCTGAGTTGTTAGTGCTTGACTCTGAAACAACTGAGAATCGTAGCACAGACCATCATCTGCCTGAATGTATGTGGGTTTTATTTGTGTGTAGACACACATGCCTAAACACACATCAGCAAACTGCAACATATTGTATTCAGTGTATGATTAATTGGTGTAGCGTAGTGGATAACAACACCATCCTTCCAGTGGCAGGCCAGGGTTTGATTCCCCAATGAGGCAAGCATATCAAACCACATCAGTAATAGTTCTTGGCCAACAATCCTAACAGTACGTTCACCTACCAGCATAATAACATACTCTAAGTGAGATATTTATTATTTAGCAGGGCGACCTATATGCCTCTACTAATTCATAATTATCTGATCAGCCAATTGAGTGGCAGCCGTATATAAAAGCATACAGATGTGGACCAGCAGCTTCTAATGGGGTTCACATCAGACTGGGGAAAAATCTCCATGTTTTTGAGTGTGGCACATTTGTTGTGCCAAGCAGGCTGGAAGTCTCTAGGTTATTTGGAGTGGTGCAGTGAGAGGCTGTTCAATGGATGCGAATGTCTTGTTGTCAACAGAGAATGGGCAAACTGGACTGAGCTGACAGAAATGTCATAGTAACTCAAATAATGACTCTGTACAGTGGTGATCAGAAAAGCATCCAGAACACCAGGAGACCATGTTAGGTTCTGATTTTGTCAGCCAAGAACAGAAAGCTGAAGCTGCAGTTGGAACAAGCTCACCAAAACTTGACAGATGAAGACTGGAATAACAGAGGCTGCTCTGATGAATCTTGATTTTGCCACCAACAGTTGAATCCACAGCACTTGTGTCAACAGTCCAGGATGGTGGAGGGGGTGTAATGGTGTGGAGAATATTTTGTTGGCACACTTTGCTTGAATGCCAAAGCCTCTTTGAGTATTGTTGCTGACCATGTTCAACCTTTCTTGAACACAGTACTCAGCTTCACCCTGATAATGCATCACATCCACAGTAACAATTGTCTCAAACATGACATTGTTCACTGTTTACTGAACTTCCTTGTCACCAGATCTGAATTCAATAAAACACATTTGGATGTGGTAGAAAGGAAGATTTAAAGCATGAAAATGTTCCTGGAATATGTGACACAGCCATGTTAGCAGGATCGCTTGAACCATGCTACAAAGAATTAGGAGTTAAGAGTCCCTCCTCCATATTGGTATAATAGTCTTGCTCAGGATCTTTCTCTCTCTCTCTCTCTCTCTCTCTCTCTCTCTCTCTCTCTCTCTCTCTCTCTCTCCCTCTCTCTGTGTGTGCCTGCATGTATATTTTGTACATTTGTATACATGGCACATGCAATTCCAGTATATGAAGGCATTACAGGCAGCTGTGGTTTTTATTTGTGGTATTTCCTTCAGCTGCAGAAAAGATGCTTAAGAAGGATCTTCTGTATGCCCATGGGAAGGAGGCTTTTAGAGTATTTTTAAATAGAGCAGAAAACAAGCAACATAATATTGCTGGGGCTGGAAATTGAGTAGAATTCTCACAACACACCTTATTTAATGTAATTTGATTTGCATGTTTTACTTTAAGGAAATAAATCACAATGTGGCAGGAGTTTTAAGCATTTGCAGTGAAATATACAAGTAGTTGTTTTCAATGCAAACTGAATATACTTAATTCTTAATATTATGTGCACTGAATATACATAAGATGTCTAGCACTTGGATTAACTCATTTTGTGAATGTGATATGATGTGAGATTATAATGTCTTGTTTAATAAGATTGTGTGTTATTAGTAGATTAAATATCTAAAACTTTGTCAACTGCAAATTCAGAATAGCAGGTTCATTATGCACACTTGCCCTAAATTCACAACATTTGCATATATAATGTGCATGCAATTCAATTTTTATAGCAGCTTCACTATGAAATGCTGCCATAGCTAATGTATAATAATTATTGTCAAGTTCATGGCATTCTGCTGTAAAAGGTTTTTCTTCCTGCCATTGAAGCAGATAAAGACTACAGATGCTAATGCAAAGCCCATATTTTGAAGGTTAGGAGCAAAAGAATAATCCTTGTTTGATGCTGAGACAGTTATAAGCAAAATATTACACATTAGTGAAAAAAATCCTCAACAGAAAACAAATGTAACATATAAACAAATGTTTTAGAACATAATTCCTTTTTTAAAGAATTTAACAAATGGTTCAAAATAAAATATATATATTATTGCTTCTGCACACATAAGAGAATGAGCTCCCAGCTCGGTTTGTAGACAAATTGTTTATTATGAGGATTGGAGCCATTTATTGGCTTTTGCCTGACTAGGCCTTACTGGTGTGTCTCCGCATTGACCTCTGCTGCACCCTTGTGGCTGCAATGTAGCATTGCATCCAATGTGAATGGATATACATGACTATGCAGGGTTCAAGTCCTCTCTGCCCCTTGCCTCATAAAATGATTATCTTTCACTCCACTGCCTAGTAGAGTCACACAACATATTTGCATAACACTATTGCAATACTGGCTTCTATGTTATCAATAAAAGCACTTTCTGTGGAACCAGTCTGTTTAACTGATTTTATTTATGGGACATAAATACTTGCAAACAAAGCAACAGTTCACATAAACATGACCATTCCAACTCGTAATCCTTATTTTACATCAATCAAAATGACTAACTGAAATGAATCTAACAAATCACAGGTTTACTGTTTGCTGTTTGTGAGTTTCTGAGGGTGTTTGTTATAATAATGTATTTGCTATTTGTTTGTTTGTTTGTATTTAAGCTATGTGAGGGACCAGTCTTTTGGAGTCAGTCTATCAACCTCTTCTCCCTTTCTTATATTTTCGCTTTAGGTGGACAGGCAGTGCAGCAGGACCAGTCTCCGAGCTCCTCCTGCCCACCTCCACCAGTGCCCCTGCCCAACAACGCTGCTGATGTCATGGTTAACTTTGATCCTGATCCCGCTGACCTAGCCTTGTCAAGCGTCCCAGGCCAAGAGGCATTTGACCCCCGGAGGCATCGGTTCACTGAAGAGGAGCTCAAGCCTCAGCCCATGATCAAGAAGGCCCGCAAAATGCTGGTGCCAGATGATCAGAAGGTACTAGCTTGTCCCAGATCAGCAGCTTTCCACATATATAACTTCAAGCAACCAAGTAGATGCATGTAACCTTAAATGATGAACACGTTGATCTCTGTTATTGTCTTACTTTATGAAGCATTCCCAACAATTATTGTTAAATAATAAACTTTTCATGTCCTGCCACAATTCTTTACAAATATATATACAATGACATGTCAAACTATGGTACCCCAGTCAAATGACATAATTCTTAAATTCTTGAAAACTAAAAACATTAACATTTTAATACACGTTGTGTATTGTCCATACCTTTGCATTACATTGATTCAACTATATAATATAAAAATACACTAAAACAGGCCAGTATCAGCAGAAAATTCTGGATTGGAAATAGGAGGGGAAAAAATAAAACAATGAATCTGATCCAGTCCTTCAACAAATCTAGACTAAAGTAGTACACTCACATTGTGTACTGGCATTAGCTGTGTATTTCTGTGTAGTAGAGCAGAATGAGAAGGAGAGTTAGAAACCAGGTACTCATCTTAATTATAGCAATTAAAAAATATAATAGTTTTTAAAGAAAAAATATTGGATCAGTGTTAGTCAGTATGAGATTTTAATATGTATGTCACTGGGGTATTGTATTAGAATAAATACAAATAAGATACAATTCTTTCCGTAAAGGAGCTCAGTATTTTTTGCACCTCTCATCCAATCCAAAGTTTCGGTTAATCAATACATCATTAAGTTAAGTCAGCTGCAGCTGGATTTGGATCTAAAGGCTGAGAACACTGAGGAGAAATCTAAAACTCAACCTTTATTGTTATGATACCTCATGAGCTACTTTTCTTAAGACTTTTTCTGGTGGGACAAGAAAAGCTGCACTAGTGGAATGTCGGTACTAACCACTCTAATCTTTATTCACTTCCTTTCTTCCTTCCCATTAAACATGGCCCACCCACAAAGGACGAGAAGTACTGGAGCCGCCGTGTCAAGAACAACGAAGCAGCTAAACGCTCACGGGATGCCCGACGGCTGAAGGAGAATCAAATATCTGTCCGTGCTGCTTTCCTAGAGAGAGAGAATGCTGCTCTCCGACAGGAAGTAGCAGATATGCGCAAAGAGCTGGGCCGCTGTCGCAACATTATCAACAAGTACGAGAGTCGCCACGGAGACCTATGAAGAGCAGAACTGAGAAGGAGAAGCAATCATGTTTTTTTAAAGTGAAAGGTTTTAAGGACAAGACTGTTAAACAAGGGTCTGAAAAATGGCAGTGTGTGCGTACTTGTTCCAATCTTGCACTACAAACACTTGCTGACTGTGCTTCTTTTGCAAGTGTACAGTTTTTGATGAAGATGGTGTTGTGCATGCCTGCAACAAGTACTTTGGTGAACAGTTCAGTAACCCTAGTGCAAGGGAATGCTCACAATGTCTAGAAGTAAACACTGTTCAGATTCCCTTTCTTTCCGAAACGTTCTGTGAGTATTGATCTTTCCCTACAACACTATGTCGTCTTTTTTGGTGGACGAATGAAGCTCGTGTCAATTTTCGAGGGTGATTGTCAACTCCTGTCCAGTGTTACCCAGACTTTATGGACATTCCTTTTATTGTTATTCTGGCTCATTTTCTTAGAATGGTTATATGAGGTGACACAGGTGTAATTTTTTCTATGACAAAAACATTGTATATTTTTGAACTGCTTAGGCACAGATAAGGTGAGGAGAACAGGAGAGAGAGATGAGTGGAGGGTAAGTCAACACAAAGAAATTTTGACATAGGAAAAAATGTATATTTTTATACTTACAGGAACAGGCAGGTGAAGAGATTTTGGAAATAATCTTTTTGTATATTTTATATATGGGTGGGTAGGGGTAGCTGTAGAGAAAGAGGGCTATATGAAGATGTTTTCAAAAAATCAGGACAGAAGTTGTTGGGCGATATAATTTAACAAAGATTTATTAAGATTGTTCGGAAGAGCTGATCAAGAAGATACTGAACTGAAAGAATGTAAGAATGGGTTGAAGCAGTCACACAAGGCAGGGATTGCAGCAGGTGGGGAACTTTGCTTTGATGTGAAAAACAGAATGAGAGCTGCATAGATTGAAAATTAGTGTTATGGATTTGTTGAAGCACTTAAATTGATGTCCTTCTTCTTCTGGATTCCTTTGTTTTTATTGTTCAGCTTGTGTCCTGAGTTAAGAGAGGAGAAAGAGAAAGAGATAGAAAGAGATTGAAGAAAGCCCTTGACACTACCACCCATAACTTCATGTACAATATGTTCCTCCATGTATATATATTAAACGTTCAAGCAACAATGCGTTTATATATATTAAAGAATTAAAGTTTTATTATATATATATTTATTATATATATAACTTTCATTCTGGCCCACATCAAGATGTCAAATGAATGTCTTGTAAAGTCATAATTTTCAGACATAACAAAAGTGTGTATATATATATATATATATAATATACATGCACACAAACTGGACCATGATTTGCACGGCCAGTACAAAACAACGCACAAAACAAGACTCCTTTTATGAAGCCAGTACATAAAGTCAATGTTATTGCTTTTCTCGCTCTATCTCTTTCTCTGCCTCCTTCCATTTTTGCTTTTCTGACAAGTCATGATGGTTTGGGAATCCTTTTGCCCAGATTCAGTTGGCAGTGAGTGGGTTGCATGGTGGCGCATGCTAGCGTACTGTATGACCAGCACAGAGAAAAAAACACCCTTGTGTTGACAACTTGTCTTTTTTATATGGTGCTCACCCAGTTCCCAGTTCCACACACATACATAAATTAACTGCCTATATGTTTTTTTTAACCCCCCTACTCCAAATGTATGGGGAATCAAATATAGACAGACACACATGTTTATACAAGTCCTCAAAGTAAACCCTTACAGGAAATGCATCCTAATACTACTGTACTATTATAAAAAACAATGTACCATTATTTATATATATATATATATATATATATATATATATATATATATATATATATATATATATATATATATATATATATATAATATCACTAGATATGTGTGTACATGAATATATGCTTGAATATGTGACTAGATGTAATTTTAAATATCTTCAATACATGTAGTATCTATACAGAAATTAATTATTATAATAAAAAAGAAAGAAAAAGAATGAACATTTTGCCCAATTTGCTCAGGTGTTGTAGAAGAATGATTTTTTTTTACATTTTAATGACTTGGGTGGATGGAGTACAGTATATCTTCCTCCATAATATTCAGTTTTTAAGTGAAGAAGTAAAGTTATATCAAGTACAGAGCTGTTTTTATGTCTCACATATATGAAAAAAAAGAATTAATAGATTTATAATATTTCAAAAATGCTTTTACATTAAGGGAACTCTGATTGTCAAACAACTAAGCCTCAATATCAATCAAAAAATGTATGTAGTGCTTGTCCATGGAAGGAAGAAGCACTAAATATTTAACTCAGATATGTCAGGCAGCCCCTCTGTCTAAAGTCAAGTACCTAGTGAGAGTTTTTAGGGTCCAGTGTAACCATAGGATTGTGGTATCCTACTGGTAGGGGGGTTTTGCCTGTTTGCTCTGTTTTTTTTTTTTTATAACAAGACATTTCTATTGATCTGTTTCTTATTTTAGTCATATTGGTCATTGTAACACTATAAGGCTGCAGATAGTGTGTGTGCTGCACAGCTCCAGGGTTTGTTGGTCTGATCTTTGTTCTGGTGACTGTGAGGAGTTAATTTTGTTTTCCTCAAATCCTTGTTTACTCTGGGTACTCCAGTTTCTTCCCACCTCCCAATAAATCATGCCAATGGATATGTTGCCTTGCAATGGACTGGCCTGCCTTGTGCCCAGTGTTTTTGGGTAGGCTCTGAGCACACCATGACTCCAAGACAAGGCGAAAAGAAAATTTCTGAATGATCCTCAGGCCCTAACGGTCAGGGTTCCCTTTCATTACATTCAGAAGCATGTCATTTTATACTTTTACTCTGATGGAATACTCATACTGAGGGTGATATTTTACCAAAAGTACATCTACTGTTACTATGGAAGGATGTATTGTGTTTCATCCACCCCTGTGTTGAACACATATTTGGATTTGTCCTGGCTGCATATTGTTCTGAGAATTCCATGGAAACCCATAGAAACCCACTACCAACTCTTCTTGGGAAGGTTAAACTACACAATTTTTACACACACAACTTTCAATGTACTTCCTTATTTTAAATTCTCATTACTCTTTCTTACTATTGCTAGTATTATTGTTGATGCTCTTATTAGTATTCTGACAATTTTTTCCAGCATTTTCTTGCTACAGCCTTTCAAAGAAAATGCGATACTGTCTTACCTGTGTAGTCACCATGCCATTTACAGTAACTCCAGATTCCAGTGACACTGTTTGTTGTTGGCACAATCCACCAATACTGTACATGGCCCCAAGTGCATTGTGGGGGCTGTTGTCTTGTCCTTGTATGTTCAAGTTTATATAAGCTGATACAAACAAATTGAGCATCTATTGTTTTTTTTCTTCTCCTGGAGGAATTTGAATGACTCCTTTTGCCATCATTGACTTGGTGCTGGTTTTGCTGCCAAGGGCCACATGTCAAAGGAGAACATTGTTTTTGTTATATTGTAACTGTTTGTAGAAGCTTAAATCGAAACTTTTGACAGTGCTATTTTTCTATGTAACTCTGTGTACACATTTAAGAGATTTCACGGGCATTGGTAGCCCATCCTCTCTTTGCAGAGATGGTATTCTACCAGATGTTATTGCGGGTATTGTATTCATCCTTTTTCCTTTCCACATGTGGAATATTAACAGGTCCCTGTTTGTGACTGTTAAGAACTGCAAATCCCAAAAGCATACCACTATCAAACTTCACTGATAATGTTTATTGTTCCCACCTTTAGGGATGCAGGGAAATGTGGTTTGGCTTTTTTCCCTGACACACAAATAAATGATTACCCTTATTCACTGATACAAAACCCATGTTCAGTCTGCATGTTTTATTGCTTTGTTATACAGGATTATGACAGAAACCAGGTTCTTGTGATAGGAGCCTCTTGAGGTGGGGTCATGTTATTCTTGATCCCCATACAGGCACTGAAAGCGGGGTTTGTGTCAAGATATGGCAAAGCTTGGAAGTACAACAGGGGAACATTAATGAACTGTGATAGCTAGAAAAAGTCAGAAGTTCATCAATAGATATCATTCTTTTGTCCACTAACCAGTTGCACAGTAGGTTAAAAACTGAATGACAAAGCTAGTTCTCTTGCTAGTTCTGTATCTCCTAATGTGCATACCTTTTAGCATTTATTACACACATGATTTAAAAAAATCCCTTTACTCCCAATGAGGAGCCCAAATCTTATAGCAAGTGACCTCCCTATGGACTCTATCCATCTAACTTTTTATCTATCTAAATCTTAAACACGTTTAAACATTTGGATACATTTCCCAGATGAAAAAATGCTGCTAGGTGGTTTCAGATGGTCTAAGCTGATATTTGATGCTCAAGGTGGTTGAAAATGCTGCTAGGTGGTTTCAGATGGTCTAAGCTGATATTTGATGTTCAAGGTGGTTGAAAAGCATGAACATGCTGGTCATGTTGGGTCAACCAGTTTGGTTATGCTGGTCTATCATTGTGATCATGTTGGTCAACCAAATTGTTTACACTGGTTGACCAATGTGGTCATGCTGGTTGACCTCTGGGGTCATGCCGTTAATGCTGGCTAATCAGCTTGGTCATGATGGTCATGCTGGTCTGGCTGGTAATGCTGGTCATTCTACAAACCGGATTCCAAAAAAGTTGGGACACTAAACAAATTGTGAATAAAAACTGAATGCAATGATGTGGAGATGGCAAATGTCAATATTTTATTCATAATAGAACATAGATGACAGATCAAAGGTTTAATCTGAGTAAATGCAACTTTTTAAAGGGAAAAATATGTTGATTCAAAATTTCACAGTGTCAACAAATCCCAAAAAAGTTGGGACAAGTAGCAATAAGTGGCTGGAAAAAGGAAACTGAGCATATACCAAACAGCTGGAAGACCAATTAACACTAATTAGGTCAATTGACAACATGATTGGGTATAAAAAGAGCTTCTCAGGGTGTCAGTGTCTCTCTGAAGCCAAGATGGTAAGAGGATCACCAATTCCACCATTGTTGAACAGAAAGATAGTGCAGTACCAGAATGGTGTTACCCAGCGTAAAATAGTAAAGACTTTTATCATCATCAACCGTGCATAATATCATCAAAAGATTCAGAGAATCTGGAACAATCGCTGTGTGTAAGGGTCAAGACCGTAAAACTCTACTGGATGCTCATGATGTCCGGGCCCTTAAACGTCACTGCACCTCAAACAGGAAGGTCACTGTCAAGGAAATAACAGAATGGGCTCAGGAATACTTCCAGAAAGCATTGTCAGTGAACACAATCCACTGTGCCATCCACCGTTGCCAGCTGAAACTCTACAGTGCAAAGAGGAAGCCATTTCTAAGCTCCACAAGCTCAGATGTTTGCACTGGGCCAGGGGTCATTTAAAATGGACTGTGGCAAAATGGAAGACTGTTCTGTGGTCAGATGAGTCACGTTTTGAAGTTCTTTATGGAACACTGGGACACCATGTCATTCAGACCAGAGAGGACAAGGATAACCCAAGTTGTTATCAACGCTCCGTTCAGAAGCCTGCATCACTGATGGTATGGGGTTGTATGAGGGGTTGTGGGATGGGCAGCTTGCATGTCTGGAAAGGCACCATTAATGCAGAAAACTATGTTCAGGTTCTAGAACAACATATGCTCCCATTTAGACGTCATCTCTTTCAGGGAAGAACCTGGATTTTTCAAGATAATGCCAGACCATATTCTGCAGCAATCACAACATCATGGCTACATAGGAGAAGGATCCGGGTACTGAAATTGCCAGTCTGCAGTCCAGATCTTTCTCCTATAGAGAACATTTGGCGCATCATAAAGAAGAAGGTGCAACAAAGAAGGCCCAAGACGATTGAACACTTAGAGGCCTGTATTAGACATGAATGGGAGAGCGTTCCTATTTCTAAACTTGAGAAACTGGTCTCCTCTGTCCCCAGATGTCTGAGTGTTGTAAGAAGAAGGGGGGATGCCACACAGTGGTAAAAATGGCCTTGTCCCAACTTTTTTGGGATTTGTTGACGCCATGAAATTTTGAAACAACATATTTTTCCCTAAAAATGATACATTCTGTCAGTTTAAACTCTTCACCTGTGATTTGTGTTCTATTCTGAATAAAATATTAGATGTTGGCACCTCCACATCATTACATTCAGTTTTTATTCACAATTTGTTTAGTATCCCAACTTTTTTGGAATCCGGTTTGTAATTAAGAAAGATCAAACATTGCAAGATAATGCTGAGTAGGTTGAAGCTGACCTTTGATGGTTAAGGTGGTTGAAAAGCAGAAAACATCCTATGCTGAGAAACCAACTGTTGAAGCTTGGTCAAGTCTGCTATTTTGGCCAACCCACTTGGTTAAGCTGCTCATGCTGATTAACAAGCTAAACCATCAAACTCAAAAGACAACAAAACATATGCTGAAGATAAGCTGATACAACCTTCAGAAAAATATATGTGTGTTTATATTCACTCAATCAGCTTTCTTCAGCTATCTGATAATGCAAATAAGCATGTAAACAACATACTCCGATTTCTTAGACTGGAGTAAGGTCTAGAAATCTGATTAAGAAATTCAATAAAGAAAGCTGGATAGCAGTTAAGTGAAAGCTGGACTCTTTAACTGGGGTTCTGCACATGCATGAATGCAGAAAGTGCTACCAGAAATAAACCAGCAGTGTTTAGCACAGCACCTGCAAGGAAACAACAAAACTAGTTTGGAATGATCTAGAAACCAACATGATTGATCAAATGAAGCATTTAAATATACTTCATCTTCATGATGATGTATGTTCATATTGTGGTTTGACGAGTAAAAAGTTGTACTTGGCATTTTACATGATCTTATGCCTTGCAACCCTTGAGCTTATTGGTTGCTTACAAAGCAGAAACCTGATTACTCTCTGACTCATGTTGACCCAGAGATTCCAATTATCTCAAGTGCTCAAGTGCCTGTAAACACAATGGCCAGTTTACTGACAAGATCTGATTTTAGGCTGCATGTACACATGTACGCTGTGGTTTGGGGATAGTTTTTCTATATAAAACGTTGAGTAATTATCAGGTTTAATAATTACTATAAATGACATCCCTCAAAAACAGTACTTGTACTATGATGTTGTTTTTTCCTGGCACTAAAGGTTGTAATATAAAACAAAGAATGGTGCACTTCAGTAGGTTTACACACTCTCTTTTTGGTCAATTGCATACAGGTGTATATAGCAGCATTTAAAGTCTTCACTCTGCATGTAGCCCGAATATATACTGAATACTGAAAATGTCAAATCACACTCGCTTCTATTGATGGTGCTACATTTTTAACTCACTATTTAGCATTATATTATGAAGTTCATGATACAGCCTCTGCCATGCTACTGCTAAGAAAAGGAGAATCATGCAGAACTTAATACTATTTTCAATTTAACATTTACATTTGAAGATAGTCAGACATGCATGTAACTTTATTCTTTACTTTGCATTAAGTAATTGCCAGTTAATCCATGAATATCTAATTTAAAATCTAATATTACTGGAGGACTGCGGCCTGTTGAGCTTGTTGCTGAAACAAAACTTTATGTTAGTATATTATATATATAAAATATATAGTATTTAAAGCAATTTTTCTGTTACCAAGCCGTCACATGTGAGGTGAGCCACTGGCAGTCTGACTGCCATGCTTCTTTGGGATACACTGTCTGGATTCACATTTGAGGTAGCAAATTAAAACAAATTACTTCAGGAGAGCAATTTACTTCAATTTATTTCTGCTTTCATTTCGCAGTAGATAAAAATGACAGCAATGATCTCTCATTTAGTACCAACCCATAATAGTTGTTAATTGATGTCAGGTCACATCTTTCTGTCTATGTGGACTTTTTGTTAGAAAATAATATATTTTGTGATGTTTAGATGCAACCATGAACATTATTGCACTGATGTTTGGCTACATTTATGAACATGTTCCAACAGCAATTCTGTATTTCTCAATAGTATTTTAATTTACTGAAAACTACAGTTGTTGCTATGGTTTGAACAGAGTAATTTTCAGGGAGGTAATCATAATGATGACAACAACAACTATGAGTACATACACTTCACTTACACAATGTTTTAGATGTCAATGTAAATTATTTTTTCTCAGTCATTAGAAATAAATGCAAAATATTATTATTAAAATTATTTAATATGATAGCTTTATATTTATATAATAGCTTTATATTTATTATCCACAGTAATTGGTATTTTGTTAATGGATCATGGATCCATGGATCCTTGTGTTTTAATGTACTTATATATTTATTTTTTAAGATTTTCTAGTTAAATTCACTGAAAATGCTTCCTTTTCAAGTAAAACTCTTTTCCTCTTTTTTTTCATCGACAACAACAAATTTTAGCACACATACTCCCTATAGTATTCTGTTAATTAAGTGATTTGTCCAGCAAAAAAAAAAAAAATACTAATTTCACATTTATTTCGAAACCTAGCAAGTGTAACCCAGAAAAAAATCAGTTGTGCTGTGTCCATAACTCCACCTGCATTCATGACAAAATGACTATAATATTAATATTGCTACTATTTTAATGCTATCATTCAATAACTACAATTACTTCTATTCTATTACTACTATTACTATTATTGAATTACAACTATTTATGCTATTATATTACTACAATCACTACTATCCTATTGCTAGTATTATTACTGGTCAAATTATGCTGTTACTTCTATTGTATAAATACTACTACTACTACTACTACTATCTTATTGTTACTATTACTACTATTACTCCAGTTTCTACAATTACTACAATTCTTTTATATAATTATTCAATTACTACAATTAATATGGTTCTATTACAACTATTACTGTTATTCTATTATGATTATTCAGTTCTATTCTATTACTAATATTATTACTGTTCAATTACTACTATCCTATGATAGTAGTAATTAGTAGTAATAGTAGTAATAGTATGATAGAATGATAAAATATAACACTAAGTACATGGTGTACATAACATTTTCATGATCATTTGACTTTTTGTTGCTTTATTTACTTAAACAGGCATGTCTTGTGTATACGTAATTTAATTCAGTTATTGATTGTCCTTTTGCCATAAGGTTATCTATGATATGTTGCTATATTGGTATTTTGCACTTACCAGACCAGCCCATCCACAGTTAGACCGTTTAATCCTGAAAACCCATGATGCTTGACAGTTTTTTAATGTTTTGTGAAGTGCTGACCTTGACATGTTCACATGAAGATGGAGGAAATATAGGAATCGATTCTTGAGGGAGGAACGCAGCTGCTTTAGTGAGATCAAAAGGTTGCCTTCCTGAGAGATATTTTAGCTCCCATAAGTGACATAATTTTTCCTAATTGACATGCACTACTGTCTTCATCTTCTGTCCTCCATTGACTTTTCTGGAGGTAAATGCCTGTGTCTCCATGTTTTTTATGTGCATACATGAAAGTCTACATTGTAGGTGGTGTCAGGGGCTCTCATTTTATTCTTCAACCAGGGTTTAACTTGAAATTCGTATGGACTTGTTTAGACTCAGAGAATCAATTTTTAATGTCTGAAGGACTGAAAGAAGAGGGAATGTAAAACACATGTCAATAATGAGACTGGTGTGTGTGCGTGCGCTTGTGTGTGTGTGTGTGTACATGAACATGGACAAACATGCAGATTTGGCTCAATGAGGCTTATCATGGCCCAAACGAGCTTGCACTCATCGATAAGAAGCACCCACAGAATATCTGGGATAGGCACTTCTGTCACTCTCGATTTAACATTGTCATTGTCATGGTGAGAGTGATGGAAAAGACACTTTAAAAACCAATGTGATCAGATTATTTGCTTCCAAAAAAGGATGTCAGTAAGAAACAAGGAAACAAGATGATTGTGATATTGTATGCAGTGAAACAGAAGAAAATAGAATAGAATATGGATGAGAAAATGGATAAAAAAACATCAGCAGCAGGAATTGTCTGTTGCACTTTCATCTTTCTGCACACCATGTGTCTTGCACTCTCATTGGTTGTAGCTAGTGACAGCACTTACCTCGTTTACTAGTCACAATACTTTTCACACTGTTCAGAGTAAACATTGAAACACTTTCGTAAATTGCACTGGACAAGAGGACCTGCATTTAATGTAAATGTACATTTACTGTAGTGGTTGCAGAAATGAGTGAGATCATTTACATTCTTTTGTTATGTCTGAAGCACAAAGATGCACAAAAGACATGAAAATGATGACTTTAAAAGACATTCATTTAACGTAATTTGACAAGTTTTATTATTTATATACGTAAATCTGTAAAGGTGGCTTTGGTGGTCACAGTGAACTGAACAGATACATTTATCTAATGTCCAAGAGTGAAATTTAACCTGAATTTAAGTTGTCAGTACACATATAAGATCCCACATTCTCAGACCACTGAGTTAACCACTGGCTTGGTGGGCATCTCCTCTCTATGGGCTGCATCATACTTCCTTGGGGCATGTCACATTGTGTGAGGTCTGCTTGGCTGTTCATCTGCTCTGATGCTGTGAGCAATTGTCAGGCAACAAATACTTTCCAGTTTTTAAATTTTTAAAACAGATCATTTTGCTTGAATAAATCAGTATAAGATCCTTCTCAATGTTTAACACACTAAACTATTACTAAACTCGAGAAAATTGAGCACTTAGAATGTAAATTCAGAATCAGATAGGACCAACAACATGCTCCTGACATGTTTTTAAATTGTTTTAAATGTTAGCTAATTAAAACATGATAATAATCAAAGCAAATGTCTGTCTTTGTGTGCCTTTACACACTCTTGAAAGGCTCTAACTTTAGTGGGGAAGAGGTCTTGTTCATTAGTGGTTTGATGTGCCATGCCTCAATGCAAAGCAGATGTGAGACTCTCTGCTGCACTTTCCCTCCAATTCCATATTAACTAATCCCCCCTTTGCTGCACCCTGACAACTGGAGATGTACACTGCACTGTCCCTCTGCCTCAAATTCCTGTCTCCTTAGCAACCAGCTGGTAACCTCACACTGCTGAGGCCCCATGTGTGAACTAAAGGGGCAAATTCTGAGAACATACCAGCAAGTGTGTGCTTACCTCAACAACCATGTTACTGCCCATCACTGTGGTTTATTACTGTCCACTGCATACAGTTTTATCCATTGTATAGAGTATATACTGTATAGATGCATATTATTTAGTGGTCATAGTAGTAGCTCCCCATGTGTTTCAGAATAACAGCAAAATGCAGCTTAGAAATGGACTAGATTGGGAGTGTAATTACCATTCTGATGCAAGCTCAAATAATGAAACTCAAGTCTGAATCTAGTATTTTCTATTTAGTCAAGATACATGATACATGCAACCAGTGCATTTGTATTCATTACATCAACATTATTTTTAGTTTATGTCAATCTGTGTCAAGCTCCAATGAGAGTCACGAATAGTGATGGAAGTCCCCAGGCTTACTCCTTGGCCCATATGTGGCCATGAGATGTAAGCTCAACTGAGACAACAACTAACATCAGCTCTCTATGCCTACTGGGCTATGCTGGTATGGTGCTGACTGAACAACATGCTATCATATAAAATGTAATTTATGCTATTTTTTGCCAAGGGCAAAAAAGTTGTTTCTTCATACATATTTGAATATGTCTGTAACAGTTTTAATTCACATCTCAAATATACAGTAAATATTGCATTGAAATTGCAGCAAAATATAACACAATAAAACATTTATTTCATTAAAGGTTATGTTATTGTAAATGAATTAATAATATGAATAGACACATTAATAACTACCTTTGTGATCTGTAAATGCATGTCAGAGCTGGACAGAAGGGAGACACATGCAGAGTACAATCAAAGCAGGTTTTATTAAAGGGCTTAGGTCAAAGAGGTTGTCACATACAGTCCGAAGTCAAAACCAGGACTAGCAAATAAAACTGAAGGAGTATACCAGTAGACAATATACATGCAAGAGTCCATAACCAAACAATGATACAATCCAGGCTAAGGCAAAGACACGGTCATAAAAGAACAATCAGGGTCACAGATGGTAAGATACAGAAACACTGAGTAGTGCTGAGACATTGACAAAACTTGGCAAATGACAACAGATATAAAAAGGATATAAATAGCAAGGTGTGTGTAATCAGTAATCCAGTGATTGAGACTGTGATTGTGTGGAGTCGTGTGATCATGTGATTGATGTGAAGTCATTTGATCGTAATCAGGTAAACGGGAAGTATCTGGCGAATCATGGGTAGTGTAGTCCGGGGTGACAACAGGGAATGTAACAGGAGAAGAAGGGCGACCCCGGCAGCAATCCCCACACCCCTGTTGCCAGGCAACGCCTCCTCCAGGGGACCAGAAATGACTGGCTTAAGGAGGGAGACATGGAAAATATAAGACATGCGAACCTGCAGAGGCAACTTTAACTGGTGACATCATTAATTTTTTAGAGATAAGATATGGACGTATGTACTTTGGTTGCAGCATTTTACAGCCACACTCAAACCTGAAGTCCCTGGTTGACCGCCAGACCTGGTCTCCATGTTTGTGGGAGGGGTTCTCACCACGATGTTGATCTGTTTGTTCCTTATAAATTTTGATGGCTTTGTGGATAGGGATGTTGGTCTGCTCCCAGATTTCCTCACTCCACTGCATCAGGGAGTTTAATGCTGGAACATCTGTCTGGGCAGCAATCCATGGAGCAAGTGAAGGTTGATATCCCAGCACACACTGAAATGGAATCAGGCCTGCGGTGGAATTTGTGAGGGAATTCTGGACCATTTCGCCCCACATCAAATATTTGATAGCCTATGCAGGGCCTCATCCTTCATTTTAACAAAGAAAAATCCTGATGGTGCAAACAAAGATGCCCCCTGCTGTTGTCATGAAAATACAGCACCATCAAGTAGTATTCATTCATTCATTCATTCATTCACTCATTCATCCCACCTGTAGATGGGGCTGGACATGTGGAATGCACTGCAGTAATAAAGTTTTTTAGGATCAATTATTATTAAACCCCCCAAACCACCAGAATCCTGTTTGATCAATGTATTACAAGCAATAAGCTTCACATGATTAGATTAATATTCTGTTTTTTCCCACTTCGTCTGACTATAAAACCCCCTCCCCAAACAGGTTAACAGCACTCACATATGGTCAACATGGGAAAGTGTAAGGAGCATTCCAAGGATTTTGTCCCGAGACAAAAATGTAGAGGGTCATAAGGCTGATAATGGGTACAAAACCATTTTTAAGGAGTTTGGCCTTCCTATCTTCACCCTTGGGAGCATCCTCTGGAAGTGGAAGGCTTATGAAGCTACTGTTAATCTTCCACAACCTAGTCAACATTTCAAAGACCAGGCTTGTCTGAAAGGTCAGTTCTGTCACAAGGAAAACAAGGAGGGAGCACTGAGAAGGAAAAGCACTTATTTATTTTAGGCAGTAAACAAGCTATTGCATTTTGATAATTTTCATAATTTGGTCATAATAAATGAATACAAATATTTATTGAAAATGTAACTTTTTATTTAACTCAAGCTAATTAATAATAAGCCATAATTGAGGTAGTAAACCAAATACTGTTTTTCTATATTTTTAAAGAATTAAATATAATAATTAAAACTGTAACATATGTAATATCAGTATGTAAATTGATTATGAGGAAGCATTGCCTCAGGAAACAGCTTAGGAACACCAACACTTGTATAAGTTGTCAGGTATTATCTTGTGAGTGAGGTTGAACACTTGTGAGCGTGCTCATGGCAAGGTCATAGGAATTACTGGAGCTTGAGTGTGGCATGATAGTGGGAGTGAGATGGAGTTGTGCGGCATTTAACATTCCTCAGGAATATGCCATAGAAGGCATTTCCCCCACAGCGGACAGAATAGTAGGTGGTAAAGATCATGACTGACAGTGTCTGGGTAGAATTTTCTGTAGAATTCAGTTCCACATTGTATAATCCCGAGATGTATAATCTGCAGTTCAGTGCATTGTTCTTTATTTTACATGGAACAAGTCATAAGACATAGACATAACCAGATCTTGTCCCACAACTAGGGGTCACAAAAGGATTCAGTCAGTGTAGTACTACATGGCCAAATCAGTGCATGGTGAATTAAATTACCTGGATTGAATTGTTACTTAATCTATGATTGTATAGTGTCATTAACTATGTATTGAGATTGCATTATATTGTA